>CAUYPO010041492.1:0-31773 GCA_963574435.1 Cheirogaleus major | reverse complement strand
GGAGTTGAATATTGTCAAATGCTTTTTCTGAGTCTATTGAGAGGATTATATGGTCTTTGCTTTTGCTTCTGTTTATATGGTGAATTATATTTATCAATTTGTGTGTGTTGAACCATCCAACATATTTTATGAAACAAACATAACCCTTATACCAAAACCAGGAAAAGATGCAACAAAAAAAGAAAACTACAGACCAATATCCCTTATGAATATAAATGCAAAAATTCTCAACAAAATCCTAGCCGATTGAATCCAGGTGCTTGTCAAGAAAATAATCCATTACAATTTTGTATTTTTTAATTTCAAAGTATTAACTGGATACAAATGTTTTTGTTGCATGGGAACCACCCCTCCTTATTTTTTTTTAAAGAGATGTGATCTTGCTCTTGCTTGGACTGGTCTCAAACTCCTGATCTCAAGGGATCCTCGTGCCTCAGCCTCCCAGAGTGCTAGGATTAAAGGCATGAGCCACCTCACCTGGTCCCTTATATCTTTTATAATGCTTAAGTCAAAGCTTTTAGTGTGCCCATCACCTCGATAGTGTTCATTATACCCAATAGTTAAGTTTTACCATTCCCCTCCACCTCCCCTCCTCCCCCCTTCTTGATTTCCTATTACCTTTACATCTCTTTGTGCCCATGTGCACCCATTGATTACCTAAGTGCCCATCAATTCATGAGTGGATTAAGACACAAACATGCACACAAACATAGAAACACACACCAACTGAGTACTACTCATCCATAAAAAGGAATGAATTAATGTGTTTTACAGCAATTTGCATGGAATTGGACACCATTATCCTAAGTGAAGTATCTCAGAAATGTATATTTTATTGCATACTAAAAATTTTCAGTGATGTCATGTATAGGATCTGGTATCTATTATTCCTTCCAAACACTCATGACATTTTGCTATCAGGTACTTGGTTACCTTGAGAACATTACCTGAATTAGTAGAGTGTTGGTACCTATGTCACGTAATGCTAATAAGATTGACTCTTCTGATTGAGTTCTAATCATGTTCTTCCATGTGTCCTTCAGAAGGAGCCATGTAAATACATATCTCACCCTATTTCAATGGTTTCCTTCTTTCAAGGATCAAAACCTGCCAGTCTCTGACTACTTTGATTACTTTTTCCAAAATTTCATAATTTTTTTTAATATATATTTTGATCAGAGTTTATAATTACTATCTGTATGACATTTAGTCAATCAAAACTCCTCAGCCATTTCCAAAATCTGGACCTTCCTTTGAGGAATCTCTATTGAAGAATACAATTATGTTTCTCATTTCATATTTGTATTTGTTATCAGTTGCTGTATAAGAAATTCCTCCAAAATTTGGTTGCTAAAAAAACAAAGATTTATTTTCTCCTAGTTTCTGAGTATCAGAAATCCAAGTGCAACTCAGCTAGTTCCTCTGGTTCAGGGTCTCCCACAAAGCTACAAGCAAGTGTTGAGCAAGAGTGCAGTCATCCTAAGGCTTGGCTTGGGGCAAATCTGCTTCCTAGCTTACTCATGTGGATATTGGAGGGCCTCACAAGATTGACTCCCATGCTCTCTCACATGGATGTTGGTAATTTTAAATTCTCATTGTATTTGGTTGGAGATATCAGTGCCTTGTCACATGGTCTCTCTATAAGTTTACTCACAAGGCAGCTAGCTTGCTCCAGAGTGAGGGCTCTGAGTGAGTAATATGAAAACCAGTCTTTTTGTAATTTAATCTCAGAATCAACACCCTGTTACTTTTGCCATATTTGGTTTGTTGGAAGGGAGTGTCATTAGGTCCAGCCTACATTCAAGGACAGAGGCATGAATATCAGAAGGCAGAGATTGCTAGAAGTCATCTTAGGAAAGACCCTCAGGAGAAGAGACATATAAACATATCTCTCCCTGTTCTTTGAAGAGTCCCCTGAGGGATGTATAAGGGCTGTCTGGAAAGTATCCAGCCATGGTTAACATGTAATTTTCATATATATTTTTTGTAATTATATATATATAAATGTGGCAAGAGTTCATATTTAATATCTGCAGGAGAATGATCCATTATAACACCTTCCTGCATTACCAGAAACTCAACCTCTTTTGAGACACTTTTTGTTGAATACAGTTATATTCTCCATTAGTTATGATTATAATTAATTTTTTTCAATGACGATACACACATGATGATTATTTCCCCTCAAAATTCTGAGTTAGTGGGCTGTGATATAGTTACTCCATCGGTTACTCTGTTGAGACCAGTTTGCAAAGTCATAGAAAGAATTATATATTGATAATACCTTTTTTCACCTTATAAATGCCTTTATAGCTAAAGTCAATAAACTCCTGTGTTAACATTTTTTAAACTTATTTATTTTATTATTTCTCTTTTTTTCCTTCAGAGAGTCATCATGCTCTAATGGTGGCATATAATTTGTCTAGTGAAAAAATGAATTAAGGGTTGAAAAATTAATGAATTTATTTAATTAAATTTCTCTTTTTAGAATAGTAACCTACAGCTTATTTATCATGCATACTCTTCATAAGTGTGTTTTTATAATTTTTAATAGATTTTTAGCCATCAGCTTCTCATGTCTTACACACATACATATCATTCTCATGACTTTATTCACTTTATATTTTGTACTCAAAATTATTTCTAATTCCATTTAATTAACCATACTTATGCTAAAGTTTGATGGGTAACAACTAATTTTGATAATCAACTGGATATTTTACAAAATTGATTCAGGAACAGAATTAAATTATAAGTGGGTATATATATTTTGAAAAATTTTACTTCCAGCACTTGAAAAAAATATGTTCTTTTGTTTCAAGCATGATGGATTGGAAGAACAAACTGATATTGGAGTCACACTGAGGGGATCACCTGCTCCCTGAATCTCCATGGCTATAAACTCACCTATGGTTGTTGACCTTAAAAAATCTGATTAACCAGGGTGTGCTTTAGTTTCTGTTTCTATAAATTAAAGTTAATAACCCTTATTTCCTACCATCACTCATGGATATTGAGAATTAATGAGTTGATATTGAGAATTAATGAGTTAACATTTTCAGAGTTCTTTGAACTCCTCAAAGGTATTATTAACATTTTATACTTAGTCTCAACCTCTTTCACATACTCAGAAATAATTCATTAGTCAAGCATAATAAAACAAAGAATCATTAGTTTTTTGGGGGGGACAATACTGTCTATATCTTATTTTTAATTAATATAAAACAGCTCATATTTGGAAAAAAATAAAATTCACAGTATACATAAGAGTTTTGTAATATTTGACACATTGACTTTTCCTGTTGCCAAAGCATTAGTTTATAATGTATAGGCCCCAAAATTCCTTAGAGGAGACTGAGCTGTTACAGAATCTTCACATACATATATATATGTATATATACATATATAAATTCTTTTTAACTCTCTTCTAGAGAGTTATTTTTAACAACAAATGCTTACCCAGACTTTTTCAGGCTTCCCATCAGTGCTGCTTAGAACATAATACTCTCTAATCTTTCCCTCTTTTCTTTAGCTAGTAGCTGCCAGAACTGTCTGTTTAGTCCCTTTGGTCTCATGTGCCCAAGATCTAGTCTGAATAGAGGAAACTGTGGTGTCCTGAGACACAGAGGTGAATAATGGAGTCAGGAGGAAAGGCTGGTTGGAAAGTTGAATATTAAAGTAAATACAATGTATGACTTTGCTTTCCTTTCCTCCTTCAGGAGGGTTTTTATGTCTGGTCATTTTTTTTCAGCTGTCTTTGCCCTGATTCTATTTCTTATACTCCCTTATGATCATGTTTCTCACCCCAAATCTCCCTTGTGGCTCTAATTTCTGACATGAAAGTTTCAGAATCAGGAGGACATCTAGGCATGTCTCTGAAGTATTAGTCATTTTTATCTAAATCTTGTATTTAGGGAGGAATGAGGTGTTGTTAGTATCTGTTTGCAGGGTGTGAGAATGGGATTTGGGCAAAAGCCAGTCATCTGTCATGTTAAATCTGATTTAGTTTATTGCTTTATCATAGAACACATTATTGCAGATTTTCACTGTATTTGTTTAATATCCAATTTGAATTTCAAATATGAGCTCCACGAGACTTGGATCCATATCATATTTCCTAATGAGTCATTTGAAACTAGCTGAAGGCCTAGCCAATAATAGTCATCCAACCATGTTTTCATGAATGGAGGAAATAACCAATTAATTTTCTTTTATTTGGAGTTCTCCCACCTCCTCTATCCCCCACTTCTCCACATGTGTGCTGAAGGATACAACTACCACTTGCTAAGTAGCATTTCCCTCTACCTCCCTTGTCCTGCACCTGCCTCATGCATAGGGAAAAATTATCATTAGCCCCAAGTCATGTGGAGCAGAATAGGGCCTTGAATAAGGGAAAATGGAAAGCAAGGTTATGAGGGGCAGCAGTGGAACTTTGGGGAAGTGAGGCACTGTCAGAGTTCACTTATTCTTTCTCCATTTTTCCAGGGTACTTTCTTTGTTACTACAGGGCCATTCTCTGGCTACTTCCTGTTTCTATACTGAGTCCTGAGGGTGTCATTTAAGTTCCCCCTTTAGATGTTGTCCCTTTTGCTTCCTGCAGTGAACTCTCTCCATCATGACTTAGCATAGAACAGAAGTGAACTGTAGCTTATATCCCCAAAGTATCCCCATAGCATGCCACAATCATTTAAGCATATTTATATTTAAGAATCTTAATAAAAATGGAAAAAGGAAATATTAAAAGTTAGTTAATCCATGGCCCTCACAAAAGTTTTTAATAGCCATCAGCTTTCCAGAGGGGAATAGGAAGAGATAAGGGAAAGGATTTTGTGGGAGGGTAAGTTCATGTGGGAAAACAATAGTGACCCCAACTTGAAAAGAAAGAAAAACTGAAGGTAGATGCCTTGATCTTTCAATATTTCCTGACCCAATTTTTACATCACAGCTGGCCAATAAAAGAGGTGCCAATTAAACAAAGGATTGCTGAAATCAGTGTTGTCTTAGAAGTCCTAATCACCCACAAGGTCTAGAATCATCCCCCTTAATATTTAAAGTAGAGCAGTATATCACAAAGCTGGACCTCTAGAACTCATGGCTAGCTAAATGCATTACCTTCTTTCCTAATTTCATTTATCTCACAAAATACAATTATGCATCTTACATGACTTTAACTTTTGGACATCAGTTGTTTTGTTAGATCCAGTTTTCTCTGTAATTACAAGTGTAATGATTCTAACAAAAGAAGTACATACATATACTATTGACTTATATTGCATGGAGTCTAACATTGGTTCGGTTAATATTGCATCTGGTTAGTTGCATTTTGAGTTGAATTAAATTTATGGTGTTACTTAGGAAGGTAACCATTTTATATAGTATTTTTTCTATGAGAAAATATATTGTGAATGTCAAACCACTGATATATAAATGTCAATTTTGGAATTCTTTGACTCTTACAGGTTCAAATAAAATCTTCTTTACTAGACACAAAACTTGCATGAGATGATGTTCAGCTTAAATAATGTTCCCCAATACCAGCAAAAACTCAGCATTTGGTCATTGGTCATGTTTAGGTAATTAAGATAAATACATAGCTTATATGCTGGAACATTTTTGTTCAATCAGATTTTACAAAGTTAGGATTGGCTTTTCACCCAGATATTCACATTGAGATATTCAATGATTTAAAATTTTCTGCATTAAGTAAAAATTAATGGCAGAAAAAAATTGAGGAAAATAGGCTAATGTGATATGGTGTTTTTAGAAAACTATATTAGTTGTCACTCATTGCTTATTTCTGTTCTTAATTTCTGTGTTGCCTAACCAGGGAAGTCAGTCTTAACATCTCTGGCAATAGGGATTCGTGAAGGTATTTTCTGGACTGTTGTGGCTGCTCAGGATGTTACAGTTGTTGCTGGCTCATGAATCTTTCCAGCCCTGCAGATACCCAGAGTTGATCCTGCAGGTAATCACAGAGTGCTCAGGTGCTTCTATAGCTTTTGTTCATTATTAGTCCCTGTAAGATGATGTGGGAAAGTGCCTATAACTTTCTGGAGTCCTTCATCTTTGTCAGTCAAAACATATGCCAGAATAGATTGTAAATGTATGAGAGTCTTTAGTATAGTGACAAATAGATCTCAAGGGAGAAATATGAATTGAGAATAATGGAGAACTGAATTGAGATGTCATATCTTTCCCAAGTTATTCTTTTGTACCACACTAGTTGATGGATTAAGACACATTGCTTTCAAAAAGAGTGTTTTTCTAGCACCTCTAGCCCTACATATTTTTGTTTCAACCTTTCCTTTTTCAAACTTCTTATTCAGTCTAGTGCAAAGATACTCTCTCAAAAAGAGCACTAATTTTTATCTGAGACAACAGAATCCAATTTCACACTAAGTAAGGATATGTTTCATGTTCGCCTGGCTTTGCCATCGTAACTTTCAAAAATTATACTCTCTGTGATTACTGTGTGAAGAAACTTTTCTATTTGGAACTATAAGTAATTATAAATATACAGTCAACTTTCTGTTAAAGAAAATATTGGAGAGTAAAACTGCTCGAACTCATTATTAACACCAAATAATGTTTACTAAAAGATTAGTCAAAATATGGCTGAAAATGCATTTAATGTATTTACTTAAAATAAAAATATAATTTATTGATACATTTATCATCATAAAGATAGCTTCTAAAAGTATAACAATTCTAGTAAAAATTTGGTTCACTATGAGCAAAGCCACCACATTCGTTGTTTGACTGAGAATAGTGAAATATTGCTCTCTATTAATCTGTTCTTGGCCCACTGTCCCAACCTCAGTGCCTACTCTGGTTTATGGTAGGCACTAAATAAAAATCTGTTGTATAAATATTGAATGAACATTGATTTGTTACTATGCCAGCCTTTATAAGTGGCCAAGCACATGCTGACTAGGTGACTAAACCTCATTTACTTCATGGTTTTTGTTTCCCCGGCTGGCACTCTCTCTCACTAATATTAGCATAATTCTCCATGTATCCAAGCAACTCTAATGCCCTTATACTCAGTGCTTCAATCTCTGATCCACATCCATCAGACCCAAGCCACATGGCCCCGATTTAACTCATCTACTTCTCTATTGTTAGTTAGCTCCCTCAAATCTCTTCCTCCCTTTTCTCAGAGTATCCACTCGTTTCTCCATCAGATAAGTTCTGGTATATATTTGTGAGTCACAAAGGCCAGAATACATCTTTTCTTAATTTTTTTTACTTTAATGAACTGCTAACCAGAGAGGCTTTCCTGAATAGTCTATTCAGATTAAAATCTGTGTTATCACATAGCTGTGAGAAATGTGGCAGGAAACCAGGATGGTAACAGAAACTGAACTGTCCCTCATCTTGTGGGACTGGAGGCTTGGAATCATTTTTAATTTGCTTTAAAGGAAACTATATAAAGTAATACTTCTTCTTCATCTGAATTTATAGCGTAAACTTTTTATGCATATCACTTGCTCCTTTCTACCTCAAAGCTTGAACCATTGTCTCTCTGGTTCTTACCTTTTCACTTAACTACTGTATGGTCTTTATTTAAAAGTTATTTTCTTGAGGAAGCTTTTCATTATCATCCTTTCCAGACTCGGTCAGTTCCCCCCGATGTAATCTTTACTGGCATTTTGTATTTCTCCTTTGTATCATTAATCACAATTTTATTTAAATAATTAATAGTGTTATTAATAATTTAATGTTTATCTCGCCCCTCCATCTGCAACAAGAATACAAGTTCTAGAGTGTGAGAGCTCAGTCTGCACTGGTTATTGCCCTCTCTCCAAAGACCTAGCATAAATTGTATAATTATATGAAGTAGGCACTCAATGTACATTGACTGAATGAAAGGATAAATATAGAAGTGAATGAATTAAAGTAAATTTAACTTAGAGATAAAGATATTAGCATGAAGTCATGTCTAAATGGTATCATTTGGACATAGTAAGAAGAAAATGCCAAAGACTTATTGGAAGACACTCAGAAAATATTGGGATGGCATTGAACACCTACCAATTTTCCACGAAACGTTCTTGAAAGAGATGCATCTGTCATAGATACCATACTCCTCAAGCCTAACAGACCCTGAATCCCTAGACCCTACCTGTCATACACACACAAATAAACAACACACGAGCACACACATATAAACATAAATACATACCACTGTTACCACTACCTCCGAGTGTAAAGAATGATAGTCACCTAGAGAAGAGAAAGAAGAAATTTAAAGTAGCCTTGATCAGTAAGTAATGATTGTATTACTTGTATGATCATTTTTTAATTGTCTGTTTTTTCCACCTAATTGTAAACTTATGATGGGACTTCATAGGGACTATGTAAAATAATGTGGACACTATGCCTATTTTATTTACTGTCGAGTCTCCACTGGCTATTACTTAGATAATATCAACAAATAAATGATGAAATTAAATACATTTGTGAAAAAATGAATGAATATACTAATACAGCAGGTTGGGTAAATTAATGCCAGTAGGGAAAACAATTAATAGGAAATACACAGTAAGCAACTTAAGAGAAAGATGTTTGTAAGACAAAAGTAGCATATTTACAGGAGATATAAATATAATATTTCTTACCTAAGATATTACTACTGTGAAAGAAAAAGATACTTTAAATCATTTTGTGTTCTCAAAGTTAGCACTGTGTCTAGTATTGGAAGACAGTCGCTATTTTGTTGAATCAAAGTTGAATCAATATACCAAGAGATGATATAACTTACTCCTTTTAGAGTCAGGCTTGGCAAAACTGTGAGATACCTTCTTACCACCAAGGCTGAAAACCGTGACATTTTATTTTCCCTTCCTCTTTTCTCTCCAGTGCAGTTTTTATTCTGCATTCTTTCCTGTGCCCTTAAAGTGTCTTTCATATGCACCTCCAGTGCCAAGCCATTGGTGTTGCCATGGCAACATCTAAACTCTAGATTTAGTGCTCAATCTTCCCTACTTTATTTCTCCCTTCAGAAAGTACTTTCTCTACACCCTAGATCACTGACATTCAAACAGGCCCTACTCCAATTTCCAAGAGAAACACAAAAATGGTAATCAGTAAATCGGACTAACCCCTGTGAATCAGGAAAACAAGACAAAATAATTGAAATCTCTAACAACTTTAGACATATTGGGTTTTTTTTCCTAAACATTGTTTAGAAATCATTCTAAAGTTGTTCTCTGACAACCTGAGATAAATTGGTTTTTCCCCAGCACTAAAATATGTGTGTATGTGTATTTGTGTGCATTTATGCATGTATGTATTAAAGAACCCATGGAAATAAAGACACTAGAGCTAAATTTCAAACAGCAGGAAGGAAACTCAAGGTTGTCACAAGGAGAGGATAAATCACTCAGGGAATTAGCAACACAGAGCCTTCCCAGACTAAGCCCATCTCAGCTGCCTCTTGTCCCTCTAACAATTCCCTTCAGCACTTGGGTATTTCTGAACAGCTGAGGTTGGCTTTTTAGTTTTATAACTAAAATAACAAATGGCAGAAATATCTCTTTATTGTTTGATGTTAGTCTTGACTAGATTTTGTCCTCTGGGATTGCAGAGACTGGGTCTTCTGTGTTTCGTAAAATTCTCCATTGTTAATGGTGAAAATGAGGTTAGAATCAAGCTTCTGCATAGAAATTCATTTTATGTTTGTAATGAAAGTATGTCCTTCACAACCTATTTTTTCCCATCCCCAATAAGTAAAAAAAGACAGCAGGTTCAGGGTCATGGACTCCTATAATATGGGAGACCCTTTACTCCACAGACTTTGAAACCTGGGCACTGCTTTGAGGAACAACGTGTGCACAGAGGAAGGGACATTTTCTTGTATTATTATGTTTCTTTGGCTTTGCCTTTATTATTGGCATTGTTTGCCATGCTGAAGGGCTAGCAAACAAAGGCAAGTGACTCTAGCAAGTCCGAATCGACCTTCTTAAAATTCTCAAGCCTGTCCAGCCCTTATGACACAGCTTAGTTCAGAATAAATGAATGAATGAGGTCAATATCTTATTAATTAAAAGAACAATTTCTCCTCATGTAGAATAGACTATGTGTCATAAGAGAAAAGATTAATTTTCATGGAAGCAGGATGTATATATCCCTTTACCTAGAGCAAAGACAGAGCAGTATATATAAAGACCCTGACGCAAGAGGTTTCTGCCCCCATCTGTCACCGACATCTTCGTCATTTGCTTAGATAGCCTCTCTCACTTTCCAAACACACTCAAGCAAACTTGGACTTCTTGAGTCCTCTATTAAATGTTTTAGAGTTGCAACAGCAAGAAAGTGTTTTTACAGTGGTCTTAATTTGAGGCAAAATATGTTGCTAACTTAAAATATATGATTCTAGGAACTATGAGAAAAAATGACTACACCTCTCCCACTCACATGAAACATGAATAATTTTCATTCAACATACAAGATAAAATCTGAAATTCCTGTATTATAGCATATGTCTTTGTTTAATCTAAAAGGATGAGTTTCCTGATTATTTTATCAATCTTTCTTGCCTTAGAATGAGTGAAAGACCTAAGATCAGGCCTTATTAAGAGGAAGAAGAAGTGGGAGAAAGATATTATAGCACTATGATGTATTTTAGCAAAGGATCAAAAATATTTCCACAAAGAGTTGGTATAGAGCCTGTGTACAATCTTAGGTAGAGCCATGTCTTGATTGACATTGTCCATGATTTTTTCAAAACATTGCCATGAGTCCTAATGAAATACCATATTCTATCAGCCACATTGCCTTTGGATTTTGATTTCTATCAATCCTGAGGATGATTGAATCCTAACTGCTGGTAGCAGTTAGATTCAAAGCTAACATCATCTCTATCTGATAAAATTCCTATGGCCAAATCTTTACCACTAATGATGTATAGCTGACTACAAAAAATGTGCAGAATAAAACAAGCCAAAAACTCTTAAAATATGCATATTAATATAGTAATATTCACTTTGTTGAGACATTTAATTATATATTTTATTGTTTTATCCTCAGATGTAGTCAATTAGTTCAGCTGCTTTGGACATACAGTTAGTTCAAAGTAAGATTTAGCCTTTATGTGAACTGACCAATATTTAAACTTGGGCATAATGACACAATGCCTACCAAGGCCATGAGAAAAGCAAATATGAGAGGCTGGAAGGAAGAAGTACAAACTCATCTGCACAAAAGTAGTGATCCACAGTGGCTGAGCAGCTGAGTAGCTATTCAGCTTACAAAGCAGTACTATGGCACCTCAATGAAACTTGACTTTTGTGTATAAAGATAAATATATTTAATTAGTGACTTATATTACAAGATAACAAATTGCCTTGAACTGAAAAAGAAAAGAAAATGAACATATGCTGTGGTACACATTTCAAAAATAAAATAAAACATGTTTCTAATATAGAAGGACAGAAGTTTACCTATGGAGTCAAATAGCTGAGCTAGATAAATTCTCCAAAGTAAGAAAACATAATAATTAGATTTTCAATATACACCAGAGGCCTAAAAAAATCAATGTTTTTCTTTATAGTTCCAATTCACAGTGTATGTAAAGACATCAGCACATTTCTTCAGGCATCGTCATTATCCCTACACAATAATACAAAGATCAATTCATGAAAAATAAGCATGACTGATCTAGGAATCACATAGTTCAACCTTATGTTTTTTATGTTTTCTTTCCATAAGTTTTTTTCCTATTTTTTAAGTTTACAGGATGAAATGTGACCAGTTCTTTGTATATTTCTCGCAGTTAATTTTTAGAGTTTTATGGATGTGATTATAAGACATTCTTTATAATTAAAAGCCCACGGGAAAATAAAGAAGAATCTAAATAAATAACCTCTACTATTAAAGAGCTCAGGATAGAGGTCATCTTAAGTGAGATTGCGGCAAAGTCAAAGGTGATCTTTCTTCACCTGTGCCCTAGATACTATGCTTGAGAGCAGTGTTCCTCAACCTATCTGTGATCAAGGATTAGATTTATATTTCAAATCCTTTGTGGTTATGTATTTTCATAAAATGTAACAATAATATTATGGTAATTTCAAAGTGCAATAAGATTTTCTCAATGCTTAGTCTCAATATCCACACTTTTCTTTTGATATATGGTTGCCTGTATGTCAAGGTGCAGAACTCATTTTGAGTAGCACTACTTAAGAGGGCTCTACATATCACAAACAAAAAATAATAAAGACAATAACTTTATTAAAGAGCACATTGGCACCTCCATCACCAGATCTGACACTCAGTGCAGACACTAAACAATTCATGACTTCGAACGTCCACTCTCATAACGAACACCATTCGAGTCAAGGAAAATCAATGCTACTCCTCACCTAAGGACCCAAGTCCCAGGGAGGGGGAAGATGAGTACACCAAAATGCCATGAAGTGCTGTGCATTGTCCTGCTGCCAATATTGAAGATAGCCACTGCTTTGGACTGTGGGGAGGATGTAAGCAAAGGAAGCACTTGCATAAGAGAAAAATTAATTTGTCAAACATTTCTTGTCTATTAGCATGACTATAATATATTAATGTATAATAAAGCATTATTTTCCAGTAATGCCAACCATCAATTTCCTTCTTCTCTTTTTGTTCTGATACATGGTCCCTAGAGATATGTGTTATTGTTGCACAGGGCACATGAGAAACATATAACAAAATTAAATAATTAAAATACCTCTTAAATAAATAAATTTACATATTCACATATATACATATCAATCATGTACATAAAGGGGTAAAGTATTAAGCCAATTCTATAGTTTGGCAATTAGATGGATATTTAAAGCTTAAATAATAATTAAGAACAAATTGCACTTTGAAGAAAAAATAAATATTAGTTTTATAAATATTTTGATATAAAATTTTTAAAATAAACTATTTTGAATACTTTTATATTTACAGAAAAATTGAGAAGTTAATATAGAGAATTCTCATATATTCCACACCCAGTTTTCTCAGTTATTAACATCTTATGTTAGTATGGTATATTAATATTTGTTATAGTTAGTAAATAGGCATTGATATATTAACTACTAACATCATTCAGAATTTCTTAGTATTTCCTTAGTTTGTTTTCCTTTTCCAGGATCCCATCCAGATTACCATGTTACATTTAGTAGTTATGTCTCCTTAGGCACCTCTTGGTTGTGACAATTTCTAAGACTGGTTTTTACCACTTTAACACTTTTGAGGATTACTGTCAGGTATTTTGTAGAATGTTCTTCATTTTGAATTTGTTTGGTATTTTTTTCATGATTATACTGGCATTATGAATTTGAGGGAAATAGACCTCAGGGATGAAGTGCCATTCTCATCATATCATATCAAGAGTGCATGAATTATCACTATTGAACTTGATTACCTTGCTTGAGTTAGTGTTTGTCAGCTTTGTCCATTGTAAACTTACCTCCTCACTTTTATATACTATACTCTTTGGAAGAAAATAATTATGTGCAGCCCAGACATAAGGAGTCAGGAATTACACTCCACCAATTTGAAGAAGGAGTACCTACGTTATTTAGAATTCTTGTGTGTAGATTTGTCTATTCTTCCCAATTATTTTTTATTCAATCATTATCTATATAAGTATGTACTCATATACTCATATTTTTACTTTAGAGTATAATCCAATATGAAATGTATTTTAAAATTTTACTGAAATGGTTTCAGTTTTAGCCACTAAGAGCTCCTTCAGTTGCCTTCTGTGTCCCTTTAACATACCCTCATCACATATATCTATATAGATATAGATGTATAAATGTAAAGATATAGATATATATGGCTTTCGTTATGTTTGTGTTTGTATTTTGTTTTGTTTTACCACTTTCTTAACTTTCTGACACTAAAAAATGCTTCAAGCTCATGGATTTTTCAAAGAACCCTGGTTTTAAAAATTTGTGAATAGCATTAGAAATTAAGAACTGGATGCTAAGCATGCTTATTGCTGTTGGCCTGTCATTGCTTCTAGGCCCTCTTAACTGACAGAGCAAAGAGATATATGTATATATACTGACTGATTTATATACATATAGTTACAAATATTTCTATATGTAACCATCTTTATCTATATTAGGCCAAACATGGAGTTCATACTGTCTCCAACTCTGATTCATTATCACATAAATCACTGTAGACTCCGTTACTTATCTATAATTTCTTATCTTCAATAGTGAGAAATCCAACTCTCATATTTACCAAGCTTTATTTTTTCAACTACAGTATACATGTATACCACTATCAGAATTGCTCATCATACTCCAGTGGGAATCAAATTTATCAACTAAAGTGCCTATGGAGACATAACTACAGTTGTTTTTGTCCTTAGTCTTATATTCTATTCATTTCCAAAGTTACTTAGGTCAACATGTTTTCTCATCCCCTTCAGTGAACTCTTTTCATATATTACTAATAAATTTTTTCCATTTCGCATTCTTTTCTGGGATCTCCTAACACATATAATTATTATTAAGTGTGTGTGTGTGTGTGTGTGTGTGTGTATACTCTCCCAAAGTATTCAGCCATTGTTAACATAATGAGAGCATATTACATGGCTGGAAAATTTCTAGAAAGTCCTCTCTCTCTCTCTCTTTCTCTGTCTCTCTCTCTTTCTCTCTCTCTCTCTCTCTCTCTCTATATATATATATATATATATATATATAAAAGTTTTTTAATTTAATCAAGTCCTAGTTATTAAATTTTGTTATTGTGGTGATTGTTAATGGGGTTCTTCATAAATTCTTTGCTTAGGCTGATATCTAGAAGTGTTTCCAATATTTTCTTCTAGAATTCTTATGGTTTCATGTCTTAGATTTAAGTCTGTTATCCACTTTGAATTAATTTTTTGAATGATTAGAGACCTAGATCCTGTTTCAATCCTCTACATGCGGCCGTCCAATTTTCCCAGCACCATGTATTGAATAGCTATTCTTTTCCCCAGTGCATATTGCTGTCTACTTTGTCAAAGATCAGATGGCAATATGTGGATGGTTTTATATCTGGATTCTCTGTTCAGTTCTATTAGGCTATGTCCCTGTTTTTGTGTCAATAACATGCTGTTTTGGTTACTATAGCCTTGTAGTATAGCTTAAAATCTGGTAAAGTGATGCCTCCAGATTTATTCCTTCTGGTTAAAGTTTCTTTGGCTATTTGGGCTCTTTTGTGGTTCCAAACTAAGTGTAGAATTATTTTTTCTAGATCTTTGAGAAATGATGTTGTTATTTTCATTGGGGGATTGCATTGAATCTATAAATCACTTTGGGCGGTATGGACATTTTAATGGTGTTGATTCTGCTGATCCATGAACATGATATGTTTTTCCACTTGTTTACATCATCTGAAATTTCCTTCTTCAGTGATTCATAGTTCTCTTTATAGAGATCTTTCACCTCCTTGGTTAAATATATTCCTAGGAATTTTATTTTCTTTGTAGATATCATAAAAGGTACTGAGTCTTTGATTTGATTTTCAGCTTGACTATTGTTGGTGTATAAGAATGCTACTGATTTGTGTACATTGATCTTGTAACTTGAAACTTTGCTGAATTTATTCATAAAGACCAGTAGTCTCTTAGTGGAATCTCTGGGGTTTTCTAGATATAAGGTCATATCATCAGCAAAGAGTGATTGACCTCCTCTTTCTCCACTTGGATACCCCTAATTTCCTTCTCTTGCTTGATTGCTGTGGCTGGAACTCCCTGCACTATGTTGTATAGAAGTCGTGACAGTGAGCATCCTTGTCTTGTTCCAGTTCTGAGTGAGAATGCTTTAGCTTTTCCCAATTCAGTATGATGGTGGTTGTGGGGTTGTCATATATGGCTTTTATAATTTTGAGATATGTTTCAATTATGCCACTTTATTAAGAGTTTTTATAATAAAAAGATTTTGTCATAAAGGGTGCTGAATTTTGTTGAATGCTTTTTCTGCATCTACTGAGATGATCCTGCGATCTTTGTTTCTGCTTCCCTTTTTGTGGTGAATCACACTTATGGATTTACATATGTTGAACCATCTTTGCATCCCTGGGATGAAGATCACTTGGTCGTGGATTATTTTTTGATGTATAGCTGAATTCAGTTTTCTAGAATTTTGTTGAGAATTTTTGCATCTATATTCATAAGGGATATTGGTCTATAGGTTTCTTTTTTTGTTGTGTCTTTTTCTGCCTTTGCTATCAAGGTGATACTGGCTTCATAGGATATGTTAGGGAGGATTTCTTCCTTCCTTCTCAATATTATGAAATAATTTCTGTAGTGTGGATATCAATTTTTCTTTGTAGGTCTGATAAAATTTGGTTGTGAAACCATCTGGTCTGGGACTTTTTTTTGGAAGATTTTTTATTGTTGCTTCAATTTTGTTGCTTATAATTGATCTGTTCAGGAGTTCTATGTCTTCCTGATTGAGCCTTGGAAGGTTGTGCATTTTCAGGAATTTGTCTATTTCCTCAATGTTTTTGAGTTTATGTGCATAGAGATTTTTATAGTATTCACAGATGATATTTTATATTTCTGTGGTGTCAGTTGTAATATCTCCTTTTTCATTTCTTATTGAGCTTATTTGGTTTCTTTCTTTTCTATTTCTGGTTAGTCTAGCAAGATGTCTAGCGAATTACCAGGAAAAAATCAAATGATGCCGTTAAAAAGTGGGCAAAAGACATAAACAGAAGCTTTTCAAAAGAAGATAGACAAATGGCTAATAATGTTCAACATCACTAATCATCATAGAAATGCAAATCAAAAACCACAATTAGATATCACTTAACTCCAGTGAGAATGGTTTTTATCAAAAACTCCCAAAACAATAGATGCTGGCATGGAACACTGCAAACTAGTGCAACCTCTGTGGAAAATAGTATGGAGATTCCTCAAAGAACTAAAAGTAGACCTACCTTTTGATCCAGAAATCCCACTACTGGGTATTTACTAAAATGAAAAAAAAGTCATTTTATCAAAAAGACACTTGCACTATAATGTTTATTGCAGCTCAATTCACAATTGTAAAGATGTGGAATGAACCCAAATGCCCATCAATTCATAAGTGGATTAATAAAGTGTGAGATATGTACATATATATATATATATATATACACACACACATAACATGGAATACTACTCAACTATAGAAAAAAATGAAATAATACCTTTTGCAATTATCTGGATGGAACCAGAGACCATTTTCCTAAGTGATGTATGGAAAGAATGGAAAAGCAAACACCAGATGTACTCACTATTAAATTAGAACTGACTAATCTATGTACTCATGTGCACAGATGGAAGTAAAACTCAATGAAAATCATGCAGGGATAAAGGGGGAGGAGGAGATTGGTGAAATCATAACTAATGGGTACAATGTACACTATCTGATTGATGGGCACACTTATAGTTTTGACTCAAGCAGTACAAAAGCAATGCATGTAACCAAAACATGTGTGCCCCCATAATATTCTGAAATTTAAAAAAAGAAAAATTTAATACTTGAAATAAAAATATTATATTTGATGAGCTTCACAGAAGACCAGACACAGTAGAAATTGCACAAACTAAGCCCACAAAAAATTGAAATAAAATGTCTTTTTATTCTTTCTAGATTTTATAAATGATAGTCAAAATTATTTTGTCAGTTGTGCTTAAGGAATAATGTCCGATTTTAGGCATAATTGAACTATATAAATTCAATGTAGACTGAAACTTAAGATAAATTTGTTCTTCTAGCTATAAGTTGTAAATGCCAGATATGAAATATAGTATTACAGAAAATACCATAAAACTTCCTACAATATAGTGGTGTTTTATTAAGTCAATACTAAAATTCCATTATTTTGAAAACTACGTTTGGCTATGCAGTTTAAGTTTATTGTTTGGTTTTTTGGTTGTTAAACTTCAGTACCATGGAAGGGAAACTTTCAAAAGTGAATTGTAAAAAGTAAATTCTAACATTTGTACAAAAAAAAGGGTGGTGAGGGAAGTAGGAAATATTTCTTCCTACTGGGCATTCACTTCCCAAGGAATTTGGTAGTAAGTTTCTAGCCAGTCTTCTTCTCACAGTCTTCTAGCAGTCTGCTTCTGCGCACAAAGTAAGCAATACATACAAATCTAAGATTTGGAATATTATATGGTATTTACCTCAATCTTGAAAGATATTAGAGAATTTTAACAAAAAACAATTAGTTCTATTCAAACACAAAATTTGTCCTGTAGGCCTCTAGCTATAGAAGTTTATTGTGAAATATTAATCTGAAAATGAACTATGAATGTATAAGAATCAGAGATATAGAAATTATAAAATGGAGCAATTTCCATTTCCTGAATGATGGCTGTTAGTCCTCCGATTATGTCCACATTTTAATCCCTAGAATCTGTGAATATGTTAGGTTACAAGATAAAGGAAATTACTGTTTCAGGTAGAATTGAAGCTGCTATTCAGCTAATTTTATCCTAGATTATTTCAGTGAAGGCAATGCAAACACAGGTGTCCTTACAAGGGGTAAAAAGAGATCAAAGAGTCAGGGTAAGATTTGAAGATGCAATGCTGTTGGTTTTGCACATAATGGAAGGGGCCACATGCCAAAAAATACAGACAGCCTCTAGAAACTGGACATGAAAAGAAAAATATTCTCCTTTAAAACCTTCACAAAAATTCACCCCTTCTGACACTTTGATTTTTGCCTAGCAAGACCCATTGTAGACTTCTGACCTCCAGAACTGTAAGATAACAGCTCTGAATTGTTTTAAAACCACTAAATTTGTGGTAATTGGTTAAAATAGCAATAGGAAACTAAAACATTGTGTTTGAACATTGACTAAAATAAACACAATTTAAACAAAATTCAAACTTTTAAGAGCTTATTTTTTCAAATAAACTGAATTGAAGTAAGAATTATCTCACAAAATAGAACATTTTACTATATTGATTTACCTGGTATATAAAGCATTAATAGAAGTTTAAATGGTGAACATGTATGACATATCCTTAAGAAAATGTCACTATCAATATTTCTGGCATTTGAAAATATGTATGGATGATACTAATAAGTTTCTATCTAGTTACAATTTTATATAAGCTGAATAAAACAATATTAATCACTAATCAAGGAAAATTATAGAATCAATGGATAATTTTATATTTTGTATCTATAAGATAGGAATATATTACAATTAACTGAGCTAAAGATTTCCATCCATAATTAATATTTTCAAATGTTTCTACTACATCTAAATTGTGCTCATCAACTAATGTAACTACTAATGAAATGTCAATGTGAAAGCACTGTTAAAATTAAAGCTTTTACTTTAAAATTTTCTCAGTTCTGCTTTATTCAAAAAATGTCACTTTCCCCCATTTTTCCAGCTCAATGAAAAATTTTCTTTAATCATGGAAACATATCTATTGTGTATATTTATTAAAGATATTCCATGACGTATCTAAAATATGTACTTTTAAAAATTATATTACTTTAATTGGACTAGGGTTTTGGTTTAAAATAGAAGACAAATATTTTAGAAATTTAAAAGGTTGCTGATGATTACAAAGTAATACAGACATGCCTATTACTTTATGCTTATTCTCTTTTCCTTTTTACCCAGCTTGAACCAGTGCATTGGCACTTTGGTTGCATTTTCAAAATTTAACGAGTTGTAAGATTAACTTATAAAAAATTTTGTGGAGTGATTAGGGAACAAAGGACATTACAACCCACAGAAACCAGTATTGCATTACAAAAGTCTTCATTTTGTTTTCTCTCCATGCTTCTAGCCATCTCCTCTTTCTTTGTAACTCTTTTACTCTATAGTTTTCTCTTCAGTTTTCAAATTTGATTCTTTATGCACATTACCTTACTCAGTAAACAAAAGCTATATGAGTTTCCATTCCATTTAGAAAATAACAGTAATTTATAAATAATACATATATTTTCTGTTAGTAATATTTTTTTCATTTCTTGTTACAGCAGGATACTTAGAAATCAATCAGCTTTGAAAGCTATTATATTGTGAAAATAAACATCCATTCCTACTTATAGAGAATTAGTTAAATGCAAATCCAGAATTAAGTGGAATTGATGTATGCTTCTCATATATACATTTATCAATGAATGAATGGCTGTGTGCTATGTTATGCTATATACTGAAGCTAAAATTGGATGTTATTCCTAATTCTGTTGTTAAGGGCTCTATGGCTTTTTGAAAGCCAGTTGACTACTTAAGCCTCAGATTTATCATCTTTAAAATGAAGGGTCTGACCTAGTTGGTCTCTAGGGTAGTTTTCAGCCATGAGACTACATGATACTTGGAGGATCCAGCCTAATACTTACCATTTAGACATTTTACCTTCCTGCTAGGGAAGTAAATGCTAAAAAGCTGTCATAAAATAAAGCATGATTAAAAATAAAATTTTGCCTAAAAGAGCAAAATTTGAATTAAGTGTTATAGCAGATATTTGGAAAACTAAACTTAACCTCATCTTGACAAAATAGAAGAATGAAGTCTGGCATAAGCATGTCATGGTAAAAGGTTTGTGTTAGAGTTGGTTTGGTTAAAGCACAATCTGTGTTCTACAGTATTGATTGGCATGGTAGAGCCTGGATTTGTCAAGAATTAAAGATTTAGCAGAGAAATCTAGATGTACTTCCATAAGCAGTAGGAAGCTACTGAAAGGTGTTTAAGAAAGGAAAAATACATTAAAAAAAATAAAGAAAATCTTCCAATAACATACAGAATAAAAGTCTGTAGTATAAAAGGAAGATAGGAAGGAAATGGGAGTGGAAAAAATTCAGTTAAATAAAGTTTACATTGCAGGTCTGCTGCATTATGTATAGCAGGTGGTACCAGCCTATAGTACACTGTACCTATAGAGGTACACTCAAAATTTGAAATAATAAGATTCACAATTAAAACGGGGACAAGAATAAAGAAAAGAAAGAGATAAATATAAGATATTTTTTGAAGTGAATTCTAAAGATAGCTTTGGTAACAGAAGAAAAAAAAATTCCAAACTCTGTAAAATGATTTAAAGAGGTTTGTACTAAGCCAAATATGTGGAACCATGGCTGAGGAACATACTCTCAAGAGGCCCTCAGAAAATGCACCAAAGGTGGCTGGGTTACAGTTTGGTTTTATACATTCATAGAAACAGGAATTACAGGTAAAATCATAAATCAATACATGGAAGGTATACATTGGTTTAGCATCTCTAAGCAGGCTGATGGTTTACAGTTTATAGGTGGGTCTAAAGATTCTTTGAATTGCAGTTGATTAAAGAAGTAAAGCTTGGTCTAAAATCTTGGAATGTTTTAAGTCAAGATAAGGAAGTTTGTTCATCAGAGATAAGCCATAATATACCCACTTGAGTGATCTGTTAAGCAATTAATGGCCTTCAGGGGATTTAACCTTTGCCCTGAATGGCATTAGGTCCTGTTAATAACTTAATATCTTATTGTCACAAAGAATCTCTTGTCAGTCTTATGATCTCTCTTTTGACATTAATTCTGATCAATTGTGTTTGAACTGCAAAAGGGAAAGGATGTAATGAGGCGTGTGTGACCTCCCATCCCTTTAGGGCCAGGAACATTTAAGGTTTTTCTGGGGTCCTCTTGGGCAAGAGGGAGTCCCTTCAGTTGACAGAGGCTTAGGGTTTTATTTTCAGCTTACAATTTGGTGCCTTACTGAGTATGAAGGAAGAGCCATCAAACATGACATGGATATGTGAAACTAAAATTGGTGAAATGACAGTGGTAATAAAGATAAAAAGGAACTCTGAAGAGGGAAATAAATGTGGGAAGAGAAGATAATGCATATATTATTATAAAGTATTTAGTAAAAGTATTATAGGAAAAAACTAAAATAATTATATTAAATATTGTATTAAATTACTTAAATTAAATTTCTACTTCAAAAATCTAGTGTTAAATATTTAATCAATTTTTCTATACATAATTTTTCTACTGAGAGAGATTATTTGATGTTTAAACTTTATTAATACTCTCTAAAATGTTTCTTATCATATTATATTTATGCATGTATATATAGACATTTGTTAATGTTAATATCCAAGTCATGGGGGAAAAAAGGTAATTTTTTGCATAAATTGTGAATAATTACTTGCTGATGCATACCCAGGTCAACTATCAGAGCCAATTTTCTTTCTTTCTTTCGTTCTTTCTTTCTTTCTTTCTTTCTTTCTTTTTTTTTTACTGGCATAAATACAGGTTCTGAGAAAGGTACAGGTAGAGGAAAACGAAAATGAAAAACTTAAGAAGAAAGTTGTTATCTTTAATTCTCAACAATTAAGTCATCACTAACAATTTTTTCTTGATCTTGAAGCCCTAATTATTCAAATTCACATTTCATTAACTCTAGAATAAAAGAACTGGCAATATTGTACTCAGAAATATGAAGTTACCAATGTATTTTGCAACTATTATTTCTACCTAGATACTGGTCTCTTGCCTGAATGAACATATTCAGATGGCACTGTGAGATATTTGTGGCATCCAATCTCATTCTCTTTATAGCAGCCACCTGCATTCCACATGTCTTTAATTTGCTATAAGCAGACAGCATCTTTAACTGCCATGGTATTCTTGGAAGAACTCCTTAATCATCATAAAGCCCATTATTTGTGTGGAGTCTGGCAGCCCCATGGGAAAGGACCTAGAACTTACCCTTATATCATGACATGCAGAAAAGTTTGATTTGAGGTTCCATCAAATAAGACAAAGTGAAAAAAGAAGGAGTAAAACTCCTGAAGAATATTGTTATAAGTGATGAAAATGCTAGTAGGATAAACTATTCTCTACAGAAGGCCCCAGGGGCGGAGTAAACAATGCCTCCATACACTGAGTGGAAGTGGTTGATAACGCTGGGCCAGTTCATTCCCTCCTCACTTGACAAGAAAATATAAACGCTTCCCATGGACTAGAGTTAAAGGCCAGCACAGGAGATCCTGAGGCCAATGGAGAGGAGATCCTATGGCAGAGAGGACAGAGATACATGCTCTCCACATAGGCTTCCAGACACCATCAGCCAGAGGGTGTGAACTGTTGGAGAGATTAGCAGCGCTGTTGACAATGGCGTCTGGGTAACGATCTGCAAGATATCTTCAAGGTTCTTGAAGAAATTAATGGAGCAGGAGTGGATAAGAGAAGAATCACAGGAGAACTGCTGGAGTAAATGGTCTATGGAACACAGCCCACTTTTTGCATTTACTAAAAGTCTTTGTATTACAAGAGAAATGAAGTTCTATGCTTGGCTGATGGGTGACAATTGATTAAGTATCTCTAGGAATAACCTGTTGCAGTGACCTCAAGTCTGTTTGAGGAATGAGCTAAAGTTTCATAAATTTTGCTGCTATTGCTTAAATATGTAAACCTATTTTACATACTTTATTCTCTTTGTTCATACCCAGAAACCTAACTACCAGCTCTACATTTATGTCTAAAGACATACATACTCCCAGAAAATCTGTCTTTAATTTTTATTAACTAGAATAACAGCAATTTACAGTTTGTACTGAAGTTATAGTGGTATGACTTTAAGATAATGAAATTGGGGTTAAGTCATATAAGGATATTTATATTATTCTTTTAGAGTTCTTTCATACAATTAGCAGAATTTTGTGAGTTAGGTCTGATACTCATAGTATCCTCCTGTTTAATGTCAACCATTGCTCACGTTAGTCTTTTATGTACATTTCTATTGCACAAAGATACTTTCTAACAAAAATTTTGGTTGGGTTATCAAGATTAAAAGTTGCAAATACACATTGTTTAAGCTTTCATTTTGAATTAAAATGCTAACTTAAGTCAATGAAACACTAATAGCTGCAATAAAACTTGCATTAATTGATACAGTGTTAAATGTAATCTTTAAGTTATGAAAGTTTAAGGGATCCTCATTTGCTAATATTATTCATAATTGCTTATTCCTGAAAAATCAAATTTCTTCAGTAATTTTTGTAGCTATGAGGTAGATGCAGTTCTCACTATGTACAGCTGAGTTTTGAGGCCAATGACTGAGATTGAGAGGGTCTAACAAAGATAATTCCTATCTATTATTTCTCATTCAATTTTTGAAATGCTTTCTTCCTAAAAGCAAGAGATTACAAATGATATTTATTCTCCTTTGTTTAATTGAGGTAGTAGGTAAAAGTGTATGTAAAAAATAAAACAGAAACTTGTAGCTTGAGGTGAAAATAGACTTTTTCTCTAAACACACACACATGCATACACACACCCCTCCCACATGAGAATGGGTTTTTGGGGACAATATAATTTTTTCTAGTTACAATCATTTTAGTTTCAAGGGAGACCTTTCCAGCTAGCTCCAGGAAAAAGGAAGGAGATATATATATATATTTTTTAATAAAGATAAAACAGGTAATTTTATAGTTATACAAAGACAGGAGACACAGTCTTATAGAGACTGAAACTAAGAAGTAAGAAATCAAAGGTTCTCTTGGGATCGCTTATGGACTGCATGATCTCCCTAATCTCAATGTGTGTGGTTCTTACTCCTCTCTTTCTTCATGGCTAACTTATTCCTACTTTGTAATAATTTCAGCTAGCAGATGGCTTTGGCTCACTTGCACACCAACCTCACTCCTGACTGCTTCATGCATTTTCAGTTTTTTTTTTTATATCAGTCTACCTGACCTCATAAATTAACTGTTTCAAAAATCCCAGTTAACTGACATTTGTCTTTGGTTTCTTAAGTCAAGTTTCCAAGAAAGCAATATAGTTGATTCATAATTATTTTTAAACCAGGACACAGAAGATTTTTCTTAGGTCAGAGGTACACATCTGGCCCAATTACTTGAGGAGGTGAGTTAATGTGACATTGGGTTCTGTGACCTACAACCCTTATAGCAGGGGCAGGAGGTGTTATTTGTCTGAAAAGAGTGTAGGCAGAACTGGCATCCAAAAATACAACATTAAATAAAATTGTTAAAGGCTTCTCTGTTACACTGTTTTTCTAGCCATTGTTAACAGCAAGGTGCTATAGTAGGTAAAGTACTTGATTTGGATACATACATACCTAATATCTCTGGGATTGAATTCTTTGTTTATAAATTGAAATAACAATACTATCTCAGTGATATACAATATGTGAAAAGCTTAACACAGCCTTGGATCTACTGTAAGTATGCAATAATGCAAAGTAATTTTACTGCTTTTTCTTTCTATTTACTGAAATCTGATATCTAAATCAACGTTCATAACATTGGCAACTCTCACTATTTTACTTCTTAAGAAAAACTGTAATAAATCTTAATTTAAAAAAAATCTCCCAGATATTTAATTCCTAGATATTTAAATATATTCCTAGAATTAAATATGTAGGAATATATTTAACGAAAGATATGAAAGACTTATACAAGGAGAACTACGAAACACTAAAAAAGAAATTGTAGAAGATGTAAACAGATGGAAAAATCTACCTTGTTCATGGATTGGTAGAATCAATATTGTTAAAATGTCAATATTACCTAAAGTCATCTACAGAATTAATGCAATCCCCAACAAAGTACCACCACCATTCTTTACAGATCTAGAAAAAATAATTCTGCACTTTGGAACCAGAATAAACCTCGTATAGCCAAAGCAATCTTAGGTAAAAAGAACAAACTGGGAGGCATCAGTCTTCCTGACTTCAAGCTGTACTAAAAAGTAATAATAATTAAATCAGCCTGGCATTGGCACAAGAACAGAAGCATCGATATTTGGAATAGGACTGAGTTTTCAGAGATGAAACCATCTGCATACAGTAACCTAATCTTTGATAAAGCAGACAAAAATATACAATGGGGAAAAGAATCACTCTTCAAAAATGGTGCTGGGAAAACTGGATAGCTACATGCAGAAGAATGAATCAGGATCCCTGCCTCTCACCTCTCACAGAAATCCACTCAAGATGGATAACAGACTTAAACCTAAGGCATGAAACCTTAAGAATCCTAGAAGAAGAGGTTGGGAAAACACTGGACATTGGCCCAGGCAAAGAATTCTTGAAAAAGACCCCCAAAGCAATCACCACAACAACAAAAATAAACAAATGGGACCTGATCAAATTAAAAAGCTTCTGCACAGCCAAGGAAACTATCATTAGAGCAAATAGACAACCTACAGAATGGGAGAAAATATTTGCTCTCTACACTTCTGATAAAGGTCTGATAACAAGAATCTATCTAGAGCTCAAAAGAATTAACAAGAAAAAAATCAAACAACCCCATCAAGATATGGGCAATGGAAATGAACAAAAACTTTTCTAAAGAATACAGAATAATGGTCAGCAAACATATAAAAAATGCTCAACATTGCTAATCATTAGAGAAATGCAAATCAAAACCACAATGAGATATCACTTAACCCCAGTGAGATTGGCCTGTATCAAGAAATCCCAAAACAACGAATGCTGGCGAGGATGTGGAGAGACAGGAACACTCTTAACACTGCTGCTGGGACTGAAAATTAGTGCAACCTTTGTGGAAAAGAATTTGGAGATACCTCAAAGAGCTAAAAATAGAAATACTTTCAACCCAGCAATAGCATTGTTAGGCATCTACCCAAAAGAGCATAAGACATTCTATTATAAGGACATCTGCCCCTGAATGTTTATGGGAGCACAATTCACTATTGCAAGGATGTGGAAACAACCCAAGTGCCCATCAATTCATGAGTGGATTATTAAAATTTGGTATACGTATACAATGGAATATTACTCAATTGTAAGAAATGACAATGATCTAGCACTGCTTGTATTTTCCTGGATTGAGCCTAAACCCATTATCCGAAGTGAGGTGACACAAGATAGGAAGAATGGGCTCTACATGTTCTCGCCATCAAATTGGTACTGACTGATAAACACTATGGTGCTCAAATGGAGGTGGTATTCTCCAGGGATTAGGGGTTGGGGAGTAGACTCACAACTCAAGGATGTGGTGAGCATTGTGGAGGGGAGGAGCATATCTCTAACCCTTGCTAAGGAGAGGCAAAGATATAAAATGAAACCAAAATGTTTGTACTCTCATATTTTCCTGAAATAAAAAAATTGAAAAAAAAATGGAAAGGACATACATTTTGGAATTAATTCCACTGAGATTAGTCTTGGTTCTGGACTTCTGGATTAAAGTTATGGGAGAGTTGTTTGTATCAGACTAAACTTACTATCAATAACAATAAAAAAAAAACTCTAGGGAAAATATTTTTTAATGTGTTTGGAGGTATTGGAGAATGAGAAAAATTAAACAGGACCTGGAAAGAATTCATTCCTTGACAGAAGGAAGTGACGTGGAGTAAGATCCACATGTGTACACTTATCCCTCTGAGAGAACCATGCGTTCTTCCCAGAGGACGGGCTAGACTAACTCGGGTAGAAAATGGTAATCCTAATGAACTCACAACTCAGATGTCACGGTCTGGGATTGCCCGAAAAACTAACAGCCAAGGAGGAAATTCCCTAAAAAAGGGAGCCACAAAGTGGGGAGTCCCAAAATCTGCATAAAAATTTCTCTCAAAATGTTTGAATGACTCCTAACTGCAGGACAAGGCTCCAAACATTCCAGAAGAAAACACCAGATGGAAGGTTGACAGGGCTGACCAGAAACTCTGGCAGCTGCCCACTCACTCAGAGAGGCTTGGTAAATACCTCAGCCATCCTTTTGAACCTCTGTTTACCTGAGGAAGAAAAATCATATCCCACGCCTAGGAGATGTTCTTTAGACCAAGGGAAAGGCTGAGTTAGCATGACTCCAGTAAAACCTGAAACCAAGCCTTCAGAAGATCAGGGTGATCTGCCAGTAATTTAACTGCCTGCTAGAACAATACCCAACACTCTTCAGAGGGAAATGACAGAATTCAGAGTCTCCTTGGTGCGTCACACATAATGTCCAGCATATTAGCAGAGAGACGTGAAACTATGACTCATGGCCCAGAGAAAAGTCAACAGAAACAGACCCAGTTACAAGGCAGATTTTGAAATTTGTGCACAAGAATTGAAAAACAAGAAAGAACCTATGATCAATGTTAACAAACGATAAGACAAGATGAATGTATAAACAAAGAGATGGGGAGCTCAGGAGAAATATGAAAACTGTGAAAGAAACTAATAGAAATCTTAAAATAATAAAAAGCAGTGACTGAAATAAAATATTTCATTAGCTGTAAAAAGGCCTTTGACAAAATTAAACATACATTTCTAATTAAAAAAAAAACAACCCTTGATAAAGAATAGATGAGTACTTCTATATACACACACACATACACAAACACACACACATACACATACCCTCCCTCAGTCTTAGAGTCAGCAGGATGTTACTCAATGGGGAAACATTATAGACATCCCTACTAAGGCCAAGATCAAGGCAAGGATGTCCAATATCAACGTTTTTGATGTTTTTTAACTGAAGATGTTAACCAATGCAATTAGACCTGAGAAAGGAAGAAATAAAACTATCTCTATTTGTACATAACATGATAGTATCAATGATATAACTAACAAATGATAAAAGAATTAGATAATATAACAGATACAAAGTTAGCATGCTAAAATCAATAATCTTTATAGAAAAAGGTGGAAGAGAAAAATCCAATTCATAACAGCAACAATAAAGAAAAACTCAGAAATGAACTTAGCCAGTTAACCTTAAAACCTTTATGAAAAAAATATTTTTAAAAAACTCTTAAAAGATATAAATGGATTCTTACATAAACTAAAAATACCTTATTATTGTTTTTAAATTTTAAATAGTGTTGGTATAATTGTATAGCCATTTGGAAAAAGATAGTATTAGATCTATTCCTCAAGCTATACATTGTGCGTGATTACATTTATTAATATATGATACTCTAAAAAGGCAAAACAACAGGGTTAGACAACAGATCTGTTCTGCTGGAGCTGAGTGATGGGGAGAGGAGTTGACTATGAAGGAGCAAGAGAAGGAATTCAGAAGATGAAGGAGCTGCTTTGCACGAAATTGTGCTGGTGGACACAGGGCTCTACACATTAGAGAACACTCAGAACTAGACACTACAAAGACTTTTTTGTATGTAAATTTAAAGAAAAAATAGGTTGTAGAGAAAGATGGAATTCAGAATGTGACAAGCAAACCTAACTGTATTATAAACGAATCACATAATCACACTGAAGAGATTAGGGAATAAAAACAGACCTAAGGAACTTTGAAAACAGGGTTTTGACTGAACATTGTAAGGCTAAAGACAAAAAGAAGTCTACATAACACTGCACTCTACCTGATAAATTTGTTTTTCTTAGGGGTATGGCTTAGCATTACTGAAGCCATAGGTATGCTAAGGTTGAAAAAATGTGTGAATGCATCTTAGATAATGAGAGCCAGGTATGCCATTGTCAGAGAAAGAAGTTACAAACAAGGAAAAGGGAGAAGGCTAAAATAAACCCAGTGGTGCTGGGCTGGAGGTAGCAGTATGGACTCATGGTTTTGTTATATGTACATGTAGTTAAATACAGAGATGAATATGTGTGGGGATGCATGAGTTATTATATATAATGTACATATATTTCTTAGCTCTATCCATTGAGAGGGACTAAAAACAGTGACACTCAGTAGCAATGAGCACACCTAGCAACCAGATTTTTGTTTCTAACTACCATTTTCTAATAGAAATGAGAACCAAGAACCAAACTTTCTTGTAGAAGTGGAGATTCCAGAGTGCAGGCAGGAAAAAATACAAAAGCACCCAAGAGCATTTGTGGTGCAAAAAAGTAAGAAAATGCCAAAAAGCAGCAAAACAACAAATCAATTGATGTAAAAAGGGCACAGAAGCCAATGTCAAGGAACTCCCAAAGGCCAAAGTTAGAACATCTTGCACATTAAAATAATATTTATAATAATAAAATATATACCCACAAGTCCATATTGATTATATAAATAACTGAACACATTGGGGAAAAGGAACAACTCTTTCTTATAGAAAGATTTCAATTAAAATATGTAGAAGGAATGAAGGAATTAAAAAATGACCATTGGGACACCACAGAAATAATTGCTTCAGGCAAAATCCACTGACAAATACTAAGTTTATTGACAAAAGTTTAAGCAGATACAGTCTATTTACATAAATCTGAATGTATCCTCCCCTAATATTTATTAATGATAGGAAAAATAGTAACTTCATAGTAGAGAAACCAGGCAGATACCACCTTCACTAAATAATCAAGGTTAACATCACCGGTAACATGATATGTTACCGTCATGTGCCCCTGGCATGATACATTGACAAGGACACATCACCTCTGTGGTATCTTCTCCAATATGCACAACCTCAGCCCATTCACTAGAAAACATTAGACAAGCCCAAATTGAGCAACAGTTTTCAAAATAAGTGACCAGACCCCTTCAAAATTGCCGAGGTTGTAAAAGAAAAGGAAAGACATTGCACTTTCAATAGTAGAAGGGTGAGGAGACGTGACAACTAAATGCAATGCGGAATCCTAGATTGGATCCTAGAACAGGAAAAGAACTGGCAAAAATTCAAATATATGTTTAATTAATAGTGCATACTAATGTTAATCTCTTACTTTTGATAATTTTTCTATGGATATAGAATAAAGATGGATATAGATAAAGGGAAGTGGAGAAAAGAATATATGAGAACACTCTACTTTTACATCTCTTTTGTATTAAAAAATATATATACCACAAAGTCAAAGACAAATAGGGAGAAAACATTTACAATACACATCACAGATGAAGCTAATTTCCCTAAAGTATAAAAAAAACTTCTAAAAATTGAGGAGGGGAAAGATAAGCAAATAACAAGAACAATTTATTTAAGATGATTTAAAAATGGCCCTTAAGCAGATAAAAAGATGAAAAGCTTCACTCACAGAAAGAATGCAAGGTAATACTACACAGAATCACTACTTCTCACCTCTCAGATATGCAGAAGATTATGTTGGCAATGCTGTGAGGAAACAGACATTCTCAGATATTGCTCAATGGAATGCAAAATGTGCCAAATTTTATGGAGAAGAATTTGGTGAAATCTTTATATACATACATAGACACACACACATATATGTGACTATATATATAAACTTTTATTCTTCAATTCAGCAACTTCACCTCAAGAACTTTATCTCTGATCAGAGTATTTTGACAATACACATTCGGTGTCAGTGGGGAAGTGACTCAAACAAATCTTGAACCTTTTTTAGTAGGTTGATTTTTGTAATGGCATGGAGTGACAATTCTGGAATTATTTTATGTGTATTATATTGGACAATGAATAAATGAATAAATGTGTTGTTATTGTTGAGAGCTAGAATGCATGGAAGAAGGGAGATACAAATATGAAATGGTAGGTTCAGAAGAACCTTGTGGGATTGGTTTGAATTGCAGTGGTTTTTTTGTTTGTTTGTTTTATTTTATTTTTTTTTTATTTCAGCATATTATGGGGGTACAAATTTTAAGGTTATGTATAATGCCCTTGCCCCTCCCTCAAGTCTGAGCTTCAAGCGTGACCATCCCCCAGACAGTGCACACCTCACTATGTATGTAAATATCCATCCCCTCCTTCCCCCTCCCACCTGCCCAATACCCGATAAATGTAATTCCGATGTATCCACTTAGGTGCTGATCAGTTAATACCAATTTGCTGGTGAGTATATGTGGTGCTTGTTTTTCCATTCTTGGGATACTTCACTTAGTAGTATGGGTTCCAGCTCTATCCAAGAAAATACAAAATGTGCTATATCACTATTGTTTCTTAGAG
>CAUYPO010041491.1:0-18801 GCA_963574435.1 Cheirogaleus major | reverse complement strand
ATACGGGGTCTTCTCTGGTTCCTAATGAAGCGTAAAATTATTTTTTCTATATCTGTGAAAAATGATGATGGTATTTTAATAGGGATTGCATTGTCTCTGTAGATCACTTTGGGTAGTATAGACATTTTAACAATGTTGATTCTGCCGACCCATGAGCATAGTATGGTCTTCCACATGTTTACGTCATCTGCTATTTCCTTCCTCTGATGATTCTTTTTTTTTTTTTTTTTTTGAGACAGAGTCTCACTCTGTTGCCCGGGCTAGAGTGAGTGCCATGGCGTCAGCCTCGCTCATAGCAACCTCAAACTCCTGGGCTCGAGCAATCTTCCTGCCTCAGCCTCCCAAGTAGCTGGGACTACAGGCATGCGCCACCATGCCTGGCTCATTTTTTCTATATATTTTTAGTTGGCCAATTAATTGCTTTCTATTTATAGTAGAGACGGGGTCTCGCTCTTGCTAAGGCTGGTTTCGAACTCCTGAACTCGAGCGATCCGCCCGCCTCGGCCTCCCAGAGAGCTAGGATTACAGGCGTGAGCCACCGCGCCCAGCCTAGGAAAATCATTTTGGATGTTGGAGGGATGATCTTGTGCTACCCCATAGAGAAAAGTGTCAAAGGCTTATCATGGAAGCAGGAACTATATAAGTGAACCTCCACCGTGATCATCTGCTAAACATTATATTATAATCAGGGCATCTCTGTTTATTGGGAGAAACCAAGGCTTCAATATTTGCTTATCTACGTGGGAGTCACCCTACTTGCCTTGGCTGCAAATGTATTTCAGTAGAAATGGAGCGTTAGACTCTCCTGCCATTTGCAATCAGTTCTCCCTCCTATCCTCAGGCTCTGCTGACCATCTGGTTGTAATTTTAGGCTTACTATTTCTGCTGCAGCAGAGATATTAGGAATAGCCATATTTTCTTCCCCAGGATGATGGCATAGCCTGTTGTTAATACCTTCTATAATTTAAGAAGCTTTTTCTGTTCCCATGGTCTCAGCTTCCACTTCCAGTCTTTGCCAACTGTCTCACAAAAGGATAATTTAAGGAAATAGAGCATACCTCTGGGATAATTTTTATTTATTCTGGATATCTCTGCTTTAACAATGTTATTTTTATATTTCCTTTAAAATGTTAGATCATATTCAGGTTATAGTTGAGCAGTTTGCACACTGTACAAAGGCCCCTAGTTGAGAAGGCAGCAGTGCTGAAATCTAGCCTGTAGTCAACTGGCAAGTTATGTGCCCATTTTCCCTGAAGAAGGGGAGCCTTGTTCTTCTCATAAAGCTGCCATCTGCTTGGCAAATCCTGTACCTGTGGAACTGCGCCTAGAGGGGCACCTAGTTATAATTCTTTCAAAGGTACTAACTGGATCAGGTATCATGGTTCTAATCATATCAATCTTCTGCAAACTCTCCAGAGACTTCCTTTCTTACTCAGAAGAAAATCCAGCCCTTTCCATATATGCTTCTCCATCACATGGCCACTGGCCACCTTCCCCTTGCTCATGTCTGTCTGTTCCTCTGGCCTATTCACTCTTCCTTGAACATACTAGAAATTCTCCCACTTCATCCCAAATGACTTTCCCTGTGGCTCCCTCACCTTTTCGTTGACCGCTTAAAATACTGTGACTGCCTAATACCATCCATCCTGCTTATCTTTTATTTTTATGCATATCATTTATCCCCTTATAAAATATCTTATAATTTAATTATTTTAATTGTCTGTCTCCCCCACTATAACGTGAGCCCTATAAAGACAGGGACATTTATTTGTTTCATTCAAAGCTGTTTCCCTCGCACCTGGGACACAGGTGCAGTACCTAGCACACAGTAAGTAAATGACTAGCCATATGTTAGCCATATACATATGTGTGTGTGAATAATCCTATATAATGAATTCCATAAACATCAACATCACTTGATAGTAACACTAATGCATCTCTGTCAGATGATCATATTAATTTCCCTCATAGCACTTACCATAATTTATAATTATTTTAATTATATGCTTGTTTATTATTCACCAAACTCCCACTAGAATATAAACTTCATAATAGAGGGGTTTTACCTTTTTCATTGCCATATCCCTCATACCTAGCATGATTTTTTTACACAGTGGATTCTATAAAATACTAATACTTATTGAACGAGTGTTTGATATGATATCCCTAGTCTTTGAACCTGGAAAGTAGACAGAATCAATGCCTGTTGTCATGAATGGGAGGTGAAAGACGTGGAAGGGAAAGGAGCTGCTATACATATGTCAAAATTGGACTCCTAATTACTATCTCCTGGATCTTTCTTTGTGTGTTATTTAATGGGCCACCAGGAAATTTTAGAAGGTTGATGGGTTCTATTTTGAGATGGGAGCTAAAGTGTAATTTCTACTGAACATCAGGTCAGGAAGTGTGTGAAGATTCAGCTCAGCCATCTATTTTCTGCCTGTATTACAAATTGTATCTGTCAAATCTTTTGTGTTAGAGTGATTATTACATGAAAGATAAAATATCAGTTGATTCATTAATCCATTCATGTAGCAGTTAATATAAGATAAAATCTGAAGACCCAAATCTCAGTGGCTTAACACAATAGCAATTTATTTCTCACTTATATCAAATCCTGAGTGGTGGCATGGCTTTCTTTCTTGTGGTAAGCCAGGCTCTTTCCGCCTTGAGGCTTGCCAGTTCCTAGGACCTCAAAATCCCTGCCGGATCATGTGCATTGAACCATCAGATGTGGAAGGGAGAGAGCACTGAGGAGCATGAGGGAGGTGTAGTCAGGCTAGGCATGGAATTGGTGACCCATAGTCAAGTTGACAGGACTCAGTCACATAGCCATACTCCTCTACTAGGGAGGCTGGGAGATAGAATCTTGCTTGGTGTCCAGGGGGTCGACAAAACAGATTTTGAGGAAAATATTGCCGTCTCTGCAACAGTTCATTTATTTATTCAACACATTTACTTAGCTCATATGGTGGCTTGTAAAAGTACCAGGAAGATTCCTGTCTACTTTGTGTGTATATGTATGTTTTGTGAGAGAGGTTGACTTCGGAGTTAGGTAGATCTGAGTTCAAGTATCAGCTCTGTGTAGACTGGTCGTAGGATCTTGGAATCTGGAGATCTTGGACTAGTTATATACTTGGAATCTCTGAGCTTCAGTTTCTTTAGCTGTAAAATGGGAATGCTGCCTATTTGGGAAGGGTAGTATTATATTTGTATGTTTGGGGGATTAATGTATATCAGGGACCTAACATATTATCTTATGCATGTATCTATCATGTGCTCTTAGGTATACATGTATGTTACTGCTACCATCTCTACCACTGCTACTACTACCACAACTACTGCTGCCACAGTTACCACCACCACTACCACTGTTACTGCTACTACTACCACTGCTGCTGTTATTACTACCATCACTACCACCACTGCTGCTACTACCACCACTACTAGTGCCACAGTTGCAACTATCACCACTGCTACTGCCACTGTTACTACTACCATCATCGCCACTGTTACTACCATTACTACTAACAGTATTACTACTATCTCTTCTACTCCATATATAGTACACTCTTTGTAGTCTGCATATAACTGAATTATGCTATGGAAATAACTTTGTTGAAACAGACCTTTCCTTGAACAAAGATAATTGCTCCCTGAATGCAGGTGTGTATATAACACATACTATTTATCTGTAAGTCAGATGATAAGAAACAGCAAGTTTTGTTCTACTGTGTATCTCCATATTGCCCAAGGTGGGGCCTGTGTGTGGAAATTACTTTGTGCTTGTTTATTGAGTTGAATTGAATAGCACAGAATTAAGTTTGGTCTCCAAAGTGATTCTGAGGGGTAAGATGTTGAAATTCACACTGGGTATATTTTATTTCTTTAGATAATTTCTGCTGCTGAAACATTGACATTGCATCCATCTAGTAAAATTGCTAAAGAAAACCTAGATGTATTTTGTGAAGCTTGGGAATCCCAAATTAATGACATGTCAACACTGCTGAGAGAAATCAATGATGTGTTTGGAGGAAGACGAGGTAAGAAACTGTCCATATAGTGAAATATATTCTTGTTTTAATGTGACTCTATTAGTTTTTTAATGTCAAACCTCAGATGCAAATGAATTATCTTGTTATAACCCAGCTGGGTTATTTTTATAGTAAAATATCTTTCACAGAAAAATTATAAAAATATTATTTTGTCTTTTATTTTAGTACCTAAGCAGTAAAATTTGTGTAATTACACAACAGTGTAATTATATTCCTCTGAATTATTATATACATTCTAGTTTTCTTATTGAAATTAAGCTATTTTTTATTTCTTCTAAATTGTTTTTTAGTTTTAGTACAAAAGCTCCTGGTTATACAATAATTCTCTGATTTACTTCTATAATTTAATTCTATAACTTTATAATGAAATGAATGTAGTTATTTGATTTTTGAATTGCTTTCCTTCCAATTGAATGGAATCTCTTTCCTTGATGACTACATAATCTTGGAATATTGCCTGTGGTGGGTAAGTTCATTGGTATTTCTACAACATGTAGAATAGCACCATACAATGTATAGGAAGGCATCATTTTTATTCTTTATTTTAATATCAACTGGGAGTTTTGTTTATTTCCCATTATGCATCCTGTTATTTTCGTTTATGTGTTTTTATGTTTTTTTCTCTTTGAATGACTTCTGTTAGTGTCAAATAAGCATGCTTATTTTTAAATAAAATGCTATTTAAAGTTATAATATCAAATTACATATTTATTTTTATTGAATATGAGCATTTAAACATTTCATATTTTTAAAATACCCATTTAGGATAAATGTTGATTTGCTTTAAAATCAGGGAATAATAGACTTTGTAGCTGTAATATCATTTGTAAAGTATAATAAATGTTTACCATGCTTCTACATTTAAAGATTTCTATGATAGTCTGAATAGCATATCATTTTGATTAAGTATTTATGGATTTTTATATGAGGCAAGTTTCATATATTAAAAGGTAAAGTGATATAATTGATCCACATTTAAGGAAGAACGATCACTTAGCCTTAGGAATTGTTAGGAAATGAAGAGAAGTGAATTGGTGTAGTGAAAGGAAACTTGGCCTGGGTTAGCTGGAGTGTCTGTAAGGCCCAGCTCTTTCTCTAACTGGTGTTAGGTAAGTTCTTTCCTGCTTTGGGCCTCAGTGTCCTCAGCTTAGTAATGAAGGTCTTAGGCTGAGAGATCTCAGTGATCTGCCAGCCCTAAAAGTCTTTTGTGAGCACTACCTGAAACTAGTGTGCTTTTGAGCTCTGGCCATGAAGATACCACTAACTGTGTCTCCATCCTGTCTGCCTCTCTTTAAAGGTCAGGTGAATATTGTCTTCAGGCTTTTTTTATATCAGTTTTCATCAGCCCATGAAAGTAAGGAGGCTAGGAGTGGCCAAGGAGTGGCCCTCTAATTTTCTGGGATGTGTTGACTCCATGGACTTGGAACCATGTTCCATGTCTGCTGTGGAAAGCTTAACTAACAGCTGCAGCCAATCTGAAAAGAATGTGGCTCCAAGCCTGGCCAAGCTGATTGTCCTTTTCCAGAGCACCATTCAGCTTAGTATGGGTTTCTCTCACACTGTTTTCAGTGCTGGATATGTTTTTGTTTTCATTCATGTAAATGTGGGGTGTGCCTGAATCATCACATATACTCCTTCTGTGTCTCTGGGTCAGTGAGTTCACCATCATCTGAAACTGGAATGGTTCTTTTATCAACCACCCATACTCTATTACTCAAGCAGTAAAACTCTACTCTAGCCCTAAAGTATAAGGTGGTAATGAACTAATTCTGTCAAAAGTGCTCACTACTGCAGCTCTGAGTTCTGCTCTTTTCCCTTTGAAAGCCATTCCAGAAATAACTAGGAGATCCCACTCTTAGGCAGTTCAGAAGGTACAGAGCAAGGAAAAAGCAATGACCGGATTCTTGTTTTGGCCTACCTATTATTATTAGCTGAGGATGGGGCTGGCTAAATTATAGAAGAGATGTAATAATCTGTTAGTAATGGAGTCCTGGGCACATTGCCTGGCCTTTTGAATTTCAGTTTATTTATTTCAGTGGACATAAATGAAATAATTTATTCATAGCGCTTGCAATATAGTAAGTGGTAACAGATGTTTTGCTTTTGTTTTTACCATTATGTGACATGTAACAAGTCCTTTAACCTCTATCCCTTAGGTTCCCATCTTTAAAACAAGGGAATTAGACTAGATCCATAGAGGCAAATATATAGCTGCCATTCCTCATTCTTGCTCTATGACAAAAATTGCTGATTGGTCTTGGTATTGTTCTCACATTGAGCTCACATGTGACCTCCCAGTCTTTCTCAGCATAGTGTTCTACCATCCACTATGGATAGACCAGAGCTGAAGGGGAGAATCCTGTACTTGTTTTTGGACTACATGGTCACTGTGGTTTCTTTTACTTTAAAAGCTAGATATTATGTAAATGGTCTCTTCTTTAGGTTTAGGTAACCTATACTGAAAAAATCAGGATTACCTTAACTTCCTAAGGGCTGAACAGAAATTCTTCCTTAGGTGAGAAACTCTGCTGCCTTCAGTTGATGGGACACCCATTGTTTAACTGGTAAAGTGCCTCTCTGTTCAGAAAGGCATGTTGATATGGAGTTGGTTGATTTCTTGCACTGTCTTTCTTTGTCCTGACTTTTATCATGAAGCTCACGAGCACAGTTTTTTCCACAAAAAAAGTCTGACTCTCTGTTTGTTAGCCAGTATTGACTGGACTGAGTCCAGTGCCACAGTGTTGTTCTTGCTGTTTTGTGGGGTGGTTGTGACAAATCTGCCCATTGCTTTCCATAAAAAGGTGTATTCTTCAGGGCCTGATTTCTCTTTGCTAGTATTATAAGTCATTATGACTATTATCAATAGGCCTTTGCCGTATTCTAGCCTCTTTAGTTCTGCTCCGCGTAACTTGACTCCTGTGATTGGGAAAATTATCAGACATGCTAGCAAGTATCATTTCACCAACCAAGTGGCAAACATCATACTAAACAATGAGAGGGAGCCTTTAGTGTTCTTATACTTGGAGTCAGTCTAAGAGCTAGGTTATTGTCCACCTTAACCCAAGACACTCAAATTTCATACTAGGACCTCCTGGAAATCTCAAGAATGTCAAAATCAATATTTGTCTTCCTCCTTTCTGCTTTCACCTTATTTGGTCTTATCATCCAAACTTCCAAGGAGGCTGTGGTCTTCATATTAGAAGGGACCAGATCTAAAAGACTCCATTTTTCCTTAGTGATGAATAGGTGTCAGCATTTAGAATTTGAGATTCTTTTGGACAAATACATGTCAAAAAGAAGGCTTCTCTCATAGCTTGCAGACTCTCTCTCTCCTTTAAGGAAGCTGAATTCCCTTTGTTCTGTTTGAGCCATTAGAGTAATGTGACTGAGCTTCAGTTTATAGGGATGCACCTCTAACTAAACTATGTAGGGCACTTATGTTCATGGATGGCATATTTTCATAAACCACTTTCTTTTTTTTTAATCAAGGCTCCTACCAAGAATCTTAATTTAGTTTTCAGTTCTGTAACTACTATTTTCTTATTTCTGGTAGCCCTGTTTCATAGCCCTGCCTTATTTTATCACTTGGCAGATTGGATGTTACTAAAATGGGGAGTACAGGAAGAGGAACATGTTTGTGGGTAAAAATGAGCTTATTTAGGGGAGGTATGAGCCTGGAACAAGGGAGTGATCTGTCTAGACAAGAGGTGGTGGCCTAAATGAGGGCGACAGTCAAAATGAAGATAAGGAGGAAGAAGCAGGAGGAGACTTGTGCCCAGGACTAATTAAGGAAGAATTTAAAAAATATTATTGGTAGGATTTGTTGGTCAGTTGAATATAGAAGTGGGGGAGAGAGAGGAGTTTGAGGATGACAGTTAGGTTTGGATTGGAATACTTCAGTTCTACTCCTGAGTTTAGCTAATAATCTGCTTGTCCTTGTCAGGGATTCATTATTTGAAGTGGGTCTCAGGACATGATTTTTTTCTGATTGATCATGCCATACAAAGCCCCTCCAGAACCAAAGAAAGCTAATTATAAGAACTGCTAATAGGGAATAATTTAGCACATTTCGGTGAAATAATAAGGCTTTTTTATTCTTGGGAAATGAACTTTATTTTGTAGATATACAGAAAGGCTCCAGATATTGAAAATGAGAGCAGCACTGCTCAATTAGATTTTTATAAGAAATAATTTTAGTACCCCCTTAAGATCAGAGGGCCTTTTGAACTTAATTGTGAACTTAATTTATCTAGAGGTATAAACTTAGGAGATAGCACAATTGTGTTGTTAACTAAATAAAGGATTTAGGGAGTATTTTTTTTTTAGAGACAGGGTCTTGCTTCATTGCCCAGGCTGGAGTGCAGTGGTGGGATAATAGCTCACTGCAGCCTCAAACACCTGGGCACAAGTGCTCCTCCTGCCTCAGCCTCCCACATGGTTAGGACTAAAAGCACCTGTCACCATGCCCCAGAGGTAGGCAGGGGACTAGACTGCAACAGTCCTTGAGTGCCTGGAGGGATTTAAGGGACTCAATTCTACAGGGAGTAGTGATACATAAAATTATTATATGATCAGATTGAAACTAAGGTAGAGGCAGTAAGGATGGAAAAGTAGATGGGTTAGGTGAGAGACATTTAGAAAGCAGAATCTGCCAGACATGGTGGTTCACATCTGTAATCCCAGCACTTTGGGAAGCCGAGGTGGGGTCATTGTTTGAGACCATAAGTTCAAGACCAGCCTGGGCAACATAGACCTATGTCTACCAAAAAAGTTAGCCAGCTACTAGGGAGACTGAGGCAGGAGGATCCCTTGAGCCCAGGAGTTCAAAGCTGCGGTAGGTCATGATGATGCCACTGCACTCCAGCCTAGGCAACAGAGAGAGAGAGAGACCCTGTGTCAAAAAAAAAAAAAAAGAATTAGACTCATATGGAAGTAAATTAAAATAATTCAGATCCCTTATTAGTATTATCTTCCTTTTTCTTGTATTATTGGCAACTTGTGTGGTTTTTGTTAGAACTGGGGGAAATAGGAGCAACCTTACCTGCATGGCATTTAGAGGAGGCCTATCTGAAAAATTGTCAATTTTGCAATTATCCTCAAATTCATATAAATCATTCTGAGTCTAACTGACTGATGGGAATAGAGAGAAAAAACAAAATACGTGTAAGAGGACCATAGGGATTGGAACTGCCAAGTGATAAATACTACTAGGTGGATGGTAATGGTTGTAAACCAGATTATATGAAAGCTTTCTTTTCATTGCATTTATTTCTCCCTACATTCTGTTTCTTTGACTCTGTTGTATCCTTAACTCTGTTGTATAAGAGATAATGAAACAGTTGGTTTCCCTCCTCTGCCTCCCACCCCCTTTTGGAGAGTGAATGTGAACCCATTTTAGGGTCATGGGCATTATAGAGGATCACAAGTTTAGATAATACAAGATTCCTCGTCTAAGCTAATTATTATACATTTAAGTAATGATTGTTCCCTTTTTTATAGCATATCAAGATGGCTTTTTAGGGATCTTATGGACAGGATTCAGACTTTGAATTAAGATAGATGGTGAATTTTTGAGATTCTGAGTTACCTGAAGACCATCTTCTGTTAATCTTTTTGCAGCTAAATCAGGCACTTTTTACATCAGGGCTTGGATACAAGGCATGAAAATAGCCTTTTCTTCTTCAAGTTTTTTTTCCCTCACAATTCTAAGATGACAAAGCCATTAATAAAATTCCCTTACAATTCTGACATTACAAAGAAATGATTCGAATCATAAAGCTTTTTCCAAGTACCATTAGCTGACTCTTAGCAACAACTCATCTTATAGATGAGCACTATCCAATAGAAATATAACCATATATATAATTTAAAATTTTCTAGTAGAGACAAGAAAAACTAAGAAGCATGTTAAGTTTTACTTATTTATTTATTCAAGACAAAGTCTCGCTCTGTTGCCCAGGGTAGAGTGCCATGGCGTCAGCCTAGCTCACAGCAACCTCATCCTGGGCTCAAGTAGTCCTCCTGCCTCAGCCTCTGGAGTAGCTGAGACTAAAGTTGTGCACCAGCATGCCCAGCTAATTTTTTCTATTTTTAGTTGCCCAGCTAATTTTTTCTGTTTTTAGTAGAGACAGGGTCTTGCTCTTGCTCCGGCTGGTCTAGAACGCCTGACCTCAAGCGATCCTCCCACCTTGGCCTCCCAAAGTGCTAGGATTACAGGCATGAGTCACTGCACCTGGCCTCAAGTTTGTTTTAATAGTAGTTTTTATTTAGCCCAATATATCCAAAATATTATTTCAATGTTTTGAAATTATTAATAAGATATTTTATATCCCTTTCCCCCCGCTTTGTACTAAGTTTTCAAAATCTAGCATGTTTTTTACACTTGCAGCACATCTCAGTTCAGAACCAGCTATGTTTCAGGGGCTCAGTAGCCACATGTAGGTTCCATATTCAATAGCACAGTTCTAGATGAAATTTTAGGCCAGGAATGGTGGCTCACACCTGTAATCCTAGCACTCTGGGAGGCCAAAGCAGGAGGATCATTTGAGCTCAGGAGTTCGAGACCAGCCTGAGCAAAAGTGAGACCCCATCTCTACTAAAAAAAGTAAAAATTAGCCGGGTGTGATGGTGCACACCTGTAGTCCCAGCTATTTGGGAGGCCGAGGCAAGGGGATCGCTTGAGACCAGGATTTTGAGGTTGCTGTGAGCTAGGCTGATGCCACGGCACTCTAGCCCAGGTGACAGAGTGAGATTCTATCTCAAAAAATAAATAGAGAAATTTTTAAATATTTGTATTTAAATATTTGTAGACCATTCTGAGTCTAACAGGTTCGCCCTGTTATGTAATAGTCATGCTGTAAGAAAAGGTGTGATTTAGTGCTTTTACATTATATTTACTTTTATTAGGTTGGAGCATATGAAATTGATGTTTTTAACTTCAAAATGGTTGAATATCAGCCATTTCATATGGTTCAACTGAATATATTATAGCTGAATACACTTGATTTCCTTGAAGAAGCAATTTTCCTTTAAGAAACAATTACTGTTCAAATCTTATCTTGAATTCTTATCCCAGATATCACAAACTAGCTTTTAAAAAAAAATCTAGTATCCATTGTAACCTGACTGTATGTATGATCTGGAAACCAGAAAGATGATAGATGACGCAGTAATGAAGTAGACAGCGTACATCTTCTTCCTTTCCTCAGTTATTGTGCTTCATGCCATGTTTCAATTCTGTCCACCTGTTATTTGCTTTATTTCATCTTCCTATCTTATATGCTGGGTTTGTCCTCTTCGCTGACTGGGAGAACACATTATGAGGTTAGTTGTAAATGATTTTGTCAGGTACTTGCAGGAAAGGAAGAAGCACCAATACTGGTACTGATAAAAGAGGAATCATTAGAGGCAGGGTGCTCCATGAGTGAAGCTTATTATAAGTAGAAATAAATGTCAGAGAGTCATTTTGCCTTTCTCCCTCTATGTTGGGAGAGATAGAGATTGGCCAGCCAATCCAATACCTTAGAGATGCAGCTGTTGATATAGTCTTCATGTTCAACAACCAAATTACAATTTTATTTCTGAATCACATGTAATTTATAGACTAAATTATCAACATGAATGCACTATATGAAGCTTATTATAAGTGGCTTAAGTTATTAACAACTTATTATAAGTTGTTATAAGCTTATTATAAGTTGTTTATAAGCTTATTATAAACAAAACATTCCTGTTTGTTTAATAACATTTTAAAAGTTAAATGTGAATAATAGAAAAATATATTAATAGAATGAAAAATTTGAAGTTATATGTGTTATTTGTAGGAGAGAAGTATGGCTACCTCTCACTTCCAAAGCCAATGGTAAGTAGCAGAATTATGTACATTTCCGAATGTTTTTATTCAGCATTCAAATTATACTCGTTGCCTATTGCTACTCTCCCCCCTCCTACAAAAAAGTTGACGTCACAGAAAAAAGTTAGGATATTAATGTTGACTCTTCAAAGTTGTTATTCTGGGTAGCAATGTAAATGTGGCCCATGCTCTGAATGTTTGAGAGAATAGGTAACAGAATTTGTGATTAATAAGAAGCCATAATCTGAGATCAGAAGTCATTTTGTTTTCCATATCTTGGATCTAATTTGCAAAGCCATATTGGAATCATTTTTTGCAAACTAAGAACTTTCATATGTTTACTACCTAGATGAAAACATGCCATATATATGGGAAAGAGATACAGAGTAATATATTAGCTAGGCACCAGCCCTAAGAACCCTTTTGGGAATGAAAATTCCTTCCACAGACTCACTCAGTTTTGGAAGAGAAAAAGAGAAAATTTTTATCTGCCAGCTGATAGCATTTTAGCATCAGTCATGTTATCCAGGTAACATTTTGATGACTTTAGCAATTCATTTATAGAGATCATTCTATGGAAATTTATAGTTTTGAATAAAATGCAGGATATGGAAAGCAAAGATGATAGTTAAAAAAAATCAGTTATTGAGAAGGACCATTCTTCTAAAACCATCAAGTGTCCTAATAACTCTAACTCTAGAAATAGAAGAAAACAGTACACCATGTAGAAGTAGGTTCTGAGCAGGAAGTAATCATGATATCAAATGAGAAAACCAAAGATTTGTAAATTATACTCAGTATAAAATTATACCCAGTTCCTCAATCACAGAGGAAGTGCTCAAAGGAGCACTTTGATGACTCACAGTATTTATAATACATGAATGTTTTATGTGAGAGGGACAAAAATTCATTTGTTCATTCATTTATTCTTTAAATACTTCTTGGTCACCTACTATTTGCCAGACACTATGCTAGGCACTGGTGAAATAATGATGATAAAGATGCTAAAATATAAATTCCACAGGTAAGGATTTTAAAACTATTTTGTTCACAGTGGTATTTCCATTGCCTAGAACTGCTTGGCACAAGTTTGACCCTCAAAAACTAATTTGATAATTTGCTAAATCAATGAAACAGGCTCAGCCTCTGCTCCTTTGAAGCTTGCAGTCTAGCTCACCACTGTCCAAAAGAAATAAACAGTTGGCCCTCTATCCGTGTGGGTTCCACATCCAGGCATTCAGCCCACCTTGGATTGAAAATATTTGGAAGAAAAATATGGAATAACAATAGAACAATAAAACCTAATGCAAATTAAATAACCAACACAGTATAACAATTATTTACATGGCATTTACATTTACATTGTATTAGGTTTTTTTTTTTTTTTTTTTTTAGAGACAGGGTCTCACTATGTTGCCCCGGCTGGTCTTGAATTCCTGGGCTCAAGTGATCCTCCTGCTTCAGCCTCAAGAGCAGATGGGACTATCGGTACATGTCACCATGCCCAGCTTTGTATTAGGTTTTATAAGTAATCTAGAGATGATTTAATGTATTTGAGGGAATGTGCATAGGTTATATGCAAATACTATGCCATTTTATATAAGGGACTTGAGCATACAGAGGGACAACTGTAATTCAAGGCACATATGTACTTTAAAATTTTATAGTAGCCATATTTAAAAAAAGAAACTTGTGAAATTAATTTAATAGCATATCTTATTTAATCTAATATATCCCAAGTAGTATCACTTTAAAATGTAATTAACATACAGTTAATTATGGGAATCTTTTATATTCTTTTTGTCATACTAAGTCTTCAAACTCTGGTATCTATTTTACCATAACATCACATCTCAATTCATACTAGCCACATTTCAAGAATTCAGTAGTGTGGCTACTTTATTGGATAGTATAGGTTTAAACTTGTATAAAAAGATTAGGAGACAAAAATTATTGATGATTATTAATAGTGACAGTGTGGTAAAGAACAGATGGTGAGTCTCAGAAGAGAGAATTTGTAACGAAGAGATAGAAAATGAAACTCTTGGTGGTGTGGTGGCTTGTGCATGTAATCTCAGTTACTGGGGAGGCCGAGGCAGGAGAATTGCTTGAGGCCAGGCAGGAGTGCAAGACCAGCCTGGGCAATACAGGAGACTCTGTCTCTAAAAATAAAAAAGATTAGTTAGTTGTGGTGGCACACACCTGTTGTCCCATCTACTTAGGAGGTTGAGGCAGGAGGATCGCTTTAGCCCAGGAGTTCAAGGCTGCATTCCAACCTATTTCTCATTAAAAAAGAAAAGAAAATTTTTAAGCTGGAGTTGTAGAAATGACAGTGGGAGTGGTCAATGGTGGAACAAATGATAAATCCCCAAATTTTAAAAATGGTATATAATTAATTAGTATGTTGTTTGAAAAGGGACTGGCATTTAATACTGAAATACATTAGAAAATTGAATATAGCTGGTAAAAAAGCAATAATGATGCTGCACATGGCTTTGAAAACATGGCTTTTTTGAAAACAGTTTCTATGCCTTAAGCTATACCAAGAACAGGTAGAAAATATGGATAGAAGTTTGTCTGCTTTGTTATTTTAAGCTAACTTAACCCTACCAAATGGTGTTATAGCTAATATCCCACTGGGTTTAAGCAAATAAGAGTAGACTCATTGTTGTGTTAAGTACTATAACTTTGAGCTACTGCAAAATAATTTCTTAAGAATTAGAAAAGATATCACAGAACTTTTAATAGGAGGAATGGAGCAAAGATTTTGTTTAACTGAATAGTGTTTTTTTTATCTTTAGTAACAAATCATTTCAAAATCATGAACCATTTCCTTAGTTGAGGATAGCATAGCTAATTATATTCCTAGAAAATTGCACCTGTCTTTTTTAGGAAGCAAAGTTAGAGTCCGGTGCTATTTATACTTAGGGGCTTGATGTCTTTAGCTTTCCATGACTGCAACTGATGCATCTGACTGCATTCCAAAACAGTGTCCGCTAGATGGTAAGCTTGGTTATGTCATTAAGATGGCTTATTTACCTTTTCAGGTAATCCCGCTTTAGGCTTTGCTAAACACTTTAACAGTAGTAATAATTTGTAAAAGTAAAAATAAAAATAGTGAAAACACAATTAAATTTAAAGAATAAGATGAGCTATAAAATTCTAAATAAAATAAAACCTGAAAATCTCAAGAGTATTCTTAACTTACTTAAATGCTTTATCAGTTGCCACCTATACAAGGAGGAGCCAGAGAGATCATTGATCATCTTTGTTTATTCTCTAATGAGCACAAGAGGCAGCTTGTATTTCTCCGTGTGTTTGTAACTGTAGTTTCTCTATTTTTATTTTCTGTCCTTCAACTTCACCTGTTTCTTTAATGATAAACATCATTAGAAAATCTCAAAAGGGCAGTGTTCAATGAGCAGATCAATTTAAACTCTATGAGGCTGTTTTGTTCTGCAGTGAAACTGGTGACAGCATAGCTGATCAGAAGTCACAAGTCATAGCAATAATCAGGGAAACAAAAAATGTATATAATCTTTTTCTTTAAGGTATTGGTGATTTTTTTCGCTTAAACTAAGCAGACACATAAGTGTTTTATTACAATCTATACTTAGTGTGCGTGTATGTGACTATGTACCCAGTGTATCTTTGTGTGTTTATATAATTTGAATATATGTTTCCGTTAAAAAAAGATGGCTGCTTGCATCTGCAGGCCCCCTTTTCTCTACTAGCCCTAGCCATCCTGGAACTCTTGCTCCAACTATGGGAACTCTCACAATATCTCAGAGTTTCAGGAGTCTCCAACATAGGCTATCATCTCCAGAGAACTTTTGAATATATTTTTTGAAGAAACATTTCTATTGTTCATGGTATGATCTGTCCTGGTACTCCATTCTTCAAGTAAACAGACACCTGTGGACTAGCCTGGTAATCTAACTAGTATAGAATATTTTCTCCCCTTCTGGGGGAAATACATTCTGAGTTTCAAGTAGTTTAAATAAAAACAATCTTGTTCTTTGGAAAATAGGGAGCCATTGAATATTGGTTCACATATTGAACCCTAAATTCTAACTCTAATCTCTTTATATCCTAGGATATGGGATTAACAGTTACTATGTCAGTGAAACTAGAGTGTTGAAATTTAGCCTTCTAAGGGCAAATTAAAGAGATTTAATTCTAGAGTCATAATGTTAGGAACACATAGAAAACTACATATAGTGGCTAATTTTAATACATCATTTTATAAGAATAATTCAAGCATTATAATAATCTTGCTCAACAGAGAGGCCAGGGAGGTTTAGGAGATATAATAACTGGATTCTGGGAATATTGTAAAAGTTGTCTTGAAGCCCCTGAAGTCCTTGTAAAAAGAGAAAAGCAACTGCAAACACAGAGACTGCAGACCAGGGCAAGACACTGGCCTGCTCTCCCTGGCCCCAGAGTTGAAACCAATGGTCTTTCAAAGCTGAATTCACCTACTAGTAGAGTATTTACAACTGGTTGGTTGTTTAATTTATATTACTTAATATAGTTTACCTACTGAATATTTTAAATGAGATTTTATTATAAGTACTTTGTTAATGCTTTCTATTAGTATTGTATTTCCTCACAATTAAATGTATTGCTTTTTAAGATATTTTAATCTTTTTATTGTCACAGAAGAATAATGCAAACCTGAAATCATTAAAGCCCGACAAGCCTGACTCTGAGGTAAGACTTTTTCCTTTGTCTGTTATCTTACATCTTTTTTTTAAATCAACACACAAGCCAAGTGACATTGTCTTACATCTAATCTTCCTTTTACATCAATAGTGACAAAGTTGTGATTAAAATGTATGTTTTGTAGGAGCAAGCCAAGATAGCAAAGCTCGGACTTAAGCTGGGTTTGCTCACTTCTGATGCCAACTGTGAAATTGAGAAGTGGGAGGACCAGGAGAATGAGATTATTCGACATGGACGGAATATGTCCAGTGTGGCCTATTCTCTATATGTATTTACTAGGTAAATGTAGTTACATTTTGATTTTTTAAATCAGTATAATGATATCCGGTATAAAGAAAAAGTGACGTGTTAAATCATTGATAGGTTGAAGTCAGTATCAAATATATGGTAAAAAGACTAAAAGTAGTTATTATGACTATTTAAGTGAATGAACAGGAAGACATGTCTTTAATTAAGATTTAGATTTAGAGGGGATCCTCTTCTAGGTTTGTGCCTCATCCTTTTCATAATTGAAATAATTTTACATCCTACTTTTTGTCATCTTGCATATCATTGTCTCTGCCAGCCAGCATCAGTTTAAAAAAACATGTCTTTTATATGTTTATGCAAGTGACTGATTAGACACAAGTCAAAGAATAGAGCTGTCTGGGCACAGTGGCTCATACCTGTAATCCCAGCACTTTGGGAGGCCAAGGTAGGAGGATTGCTTGAGGCTAGGAGTTTGAGACCAGCCTGGGCAACATAGTGAGACCCTGTCTCTACAAAAATAATAATAAACAGAATAGAGCTATTAAGCCTACCTTAGTAGAATGCCAAATCTCCATGAGTCTGCATTCATTATGTAGAGGAGAATTTCCCTAACTTTAATATTACTTGACCTACATTCTCTGTCTTGTCCATATTACAAGAGTCTTGATCAAATGCCTTGTTGAAGTCAATGTTGATTGTATTCGACAGTCTTCCATTATGTAATAGTATAGTAATCTATAAATAAGGTATAGTAATTCTGCTTAGCTAAAATCAGTTATCTGTTCAATAATCTATTGCTCAATTTTCTCAAGGAATAACTTCAAACTTTTCACTCAGTTTGTGAAATCTATTTTTTTCATTTTTGGAAACCTGGAAAATACTTGTTATCTCCAATTTTCTGGCCCCTCTCCTACTCATTTTGATTTTGAAAAGATTGTCAACAGTGGGATACACATGCAAGTTGTTTCGGTATCCTGGAAGGTAACGCATTAACTGATACTTAATTAAAGTAGTAAAGAATCTCTACAACTGTGTGGGCTTTGGGGCTCAATAAGTAGCATCTCCTTTTCCCACCTAAGTTCTGAAGAAAGTAAAAAATAAGCAAAAGAATAGGCAAATGGGAGACAGTAACATTTCTATTGATAAAGCTGATATTGTAGAATATAGTTTATATCCACAGGCAGGTAGGTTTTAAAAATATCCCTAGAATTAAGAAGGCTTACCTCAGAGGGGCAGAATGTGTTTCTATAAAACACATGGAAGACCAATTATCTCTCAAAGGCATCCTTACTTCCAAGAGAAAAAAGAGAAAAGAAAGAGCTGTCATATCCAATTTATTTTTGCAAAGTTACCAGAAATGCTGAAAAGAGGAGTACCTGGTCCCTTCTGTGGGGTGGAAAATACGTGAGGCAGCAGAGAGAAGTGAGGGATGCTGTGCTCATGGAGATTTCTTCATTTGGAAGGAAGATTGGGACTAAGGAAGAAGCACTCCCAAGCTAGGAGGATTCATTTTCCCCTTGCTGCTGTCTTCTACCTTTTCTAGATAGATAATTCTTCTGGAGGGAGAAAGTGTAAATGATGGGAGTTAGTCATTTTGCTGCTGTTTACCTATCATTTGTTAATACCTTACCATATTTTCCATCATTGGAGACCATTCCTGGGGTAGTTTCCTTCCTTTGTTCTTTTTTTTTTTTTTTTTTGAGACAAAGTCTCACTCTGTTGTCCGGGCTAGAGTGCTGTGGCGTCAACCTAGCTCACAGCAACCTCAGACTCCTGGGTTCAAGCAATCCTCCTGCCTCAGCCTCCTGAGTAGCTGGGACTACAGGCATGCGCCACCATGCCTGGCTAATTTTTTCTATATATTTTTAGTTGGCCAATTAACTTCTTTCTATTTTTAGTAGAGACGGGGTCTCAGCCCGG
>CAUYPO010041490.1:0-14241 GCA_963574435.1 Cheirogaleus major | reverse complement strand
CGGCTAATTTTTTCTATATATTTTTAGTTGGCCGATTAATTTCTTTCTATTTTTAGTAGAGATGGGGTCTCGCTCTGGTTTCGAACTCCTGACCTTGAGCGATCCACCCACCTCGGCTTCCCAGAGTGCTAGGATTACAGGTGTGAGCCACCGTGCCCGGCCTACCCCCTTGTATTTATTTATACTTTTACTGCATATGTTTATTCCAAACCAGTATAACTGTATGTTTTTACTTCTCAATTTTGTGTAGACTTTAAGTTGCTTATATCAAAAGTTGAACCTTTTCATACCCTTTTCTTTTTTCCTCCCTAGAGTACGCTCAGGTTATCAAAATGTTAGGAAACGGAAGGTTAGAGGCGATGTGTTTTGATGGTGTAAAGAGGTTATGTCACATCAGAGGGAAATTGAGAAAAAAGGTAGGTATGGAGATTTATTTTACTTTAATATAAACTTGATTAAAATGGGAAAATGCCTCTACATTTTTCATTGACCAAGGACTTCATTTTTAGAAATTCCCAAAAGATTTACCTGGGTAAACAATGTTTACCTATAAGTCAAATAGCGAAGATTCTTAGTGGTAATTTTATACAGATTCTATTGCTTAAAGAATCATTTGTATCACCTATGTTGTATTCCTATGCAAAATATTTAACCTGAATCTGAATCCTGAGGAAACAATCAACGAATCCAAGTTGAAGGACATTCTGCAAAACAAATGGCCTGGTTCTTAATGAGATGTTAGTGTCATGAAAGTAAAAAAGATTGAGGAACTATTCTAGTTTCAAGGACACTTGAAGAGACCCATGCCATGTGGAATGTGGTCCTTGTTTGGATTCTGGTTTAGAGTTGGGGGAATAACTGTAAAGGGTGTATTAAGAAAATCTGAATATGAATTATGTTAAATAAGCATTGTATTCATATTGTATTTTCTGAATATGATCATTAATGGACTGCCTTGAAAAATAATGATTAATTCACCATTATAGTAGGTGTTCAGGCAGATTTATTAATCAAGGTGGTTAAAAGTCTCAACTCTGATTTTGGTATATTAATCCAAATATGTTTTGGTATATTAATCCTTCCGTTCCCAAACTAAAGAGATTTGGGGAGCTGTAAATATGTGGGTGGATGTGGATGGGTGTAAGGCCGGGAAGAAAGGGGAACAGATAAAACAACATAATTTTCTATTCTCAGATTTTTAAAAAAATATATGTATATATGAGACAGGATCTTACTGTGTTGCCCAGGGTAGAGTGCAGTGGCATGATCATAGCTCACGGCAGCCTCGAACTCCTGGGCTTGAGTGATCCTCCTGCCTCAGCCTCCCAAGTAGCTAGGACTACAGGTGCATGCCCACCACACCTGGGTCATTTTTTTTTTTATGAGACGGGGGTCTCGCTATGTTGCCAAGGCTAGTCTTGAACTCCTGGCCTTCAGCAATCCTCCAGCCTCAGGCTCCCTAAACTCTGGGATTACAGGCCTTCTCATATGATAATAGATAACTAGCCACTTGGAGTGGTTCACAAATCTCTTAATTTCTAAACTGTTAATCTGGAATTTCTTGATTTTTCTTTTTTATTTTAAATATGACATGTGGTAACTTCTCTTTTATAGGTTTGGATAAATACTTCAGACATTATATTGGTTGGTCTCCGAGACTACCAGGTAAAAATTACATTTAAATATTTTGTTGTTTACTGGCTTGAATTTGATGAGCCATTCCTTAAGAGCCAATTGTGTCTTAGCCATTGTGCTAATACCCCAAGGATTATGGTTCCCAAATGTCAGTTTGTGGAGTCAACATGTAAACTTTTCGTGAAGCTAAATGGTCTCCTTATTTTATAGGTCTTTAAATCAAAACCTGGGAACCATTCTAGGGGATACAGCTGAGTGAGTCAAGCTCCCATCCTACAAAAGGCTTATATAGCCTGGTAGTGGAGAAAATAAGAGAGGCACACAAGTAATTACAATGCACACCACAACAAAAGTATGTGTGATAAATTTAAATTAGCACTTGGGAAAGAAAATGTTAGTTGCCTTTCATATTCTTAACCTTGACTATGTGCTCATTGTGGGTTTGTGAAATCCATTTGATTTCCACCTATTGGAACTCATCCCTGTGTGATATTATCAATATTTTTATAGCCTTGATTATACTTTGATTTTTAAAAAGTATTTCAGAATAAAGAATTAAAATCTTCACTCTAAATCATTGGCTCTCAATTGTGGGCAGTTTTGCCCTCCTGGGGACATTGGCAGTGACTGGAGACATTTCTGGTTGCCACGACTTGGGGAGTGTGCAGTGCTACTGTCCTGTATCACATAGAGGCCAGGGGTGTTGCTAACCATCCTACAGTGCATAGGACATCATCCCCCAACAAATAATTATCTACTTCAGAATAATCAATAGTGCCAAGGTTGAGAAAGCCTTTTTTAAATTCATACCACTTTAATGTCCATTTTCTTTGGATCTTAACAGTAACCCCAGAAGAAGGAAGAATAATTAATTCCCTTTTTGACAGATAAGGACACCAGGGGTCTGAAAGCAGTAACTTCCTAGTTGTAAAGTGACAGCCAGGACCAGCTCTTATGATTCGGAATCTCTTGTGATTCTCCTATGCTCCTGCCGCTTACAGGGTGGTCCAGGAATAATCAGCAGCAGCATTGTCTTCTGGGAGCATGTTATTACAGAAAGGCAAATCCTTGGACTCCACCCCAGGCCTCCTCAATCAGAGCACGCATTTTAACAAGATCTCATAAGCTTCTATACACTTTACATTTTAAGAAGTACTGGTCTTAATCACACTGCCCTTGAAGTTGAAGCAATCAATTTTCTCTCAGATTCTTTTCAAATGGGGAAATATAAACATTCTAAGGCATTATTTCTCAGTAGGACATTTGCATCAGAGCACCCAAAGAACTTCTAAAAATACAAATTCTTGGGCTTCACTTCATATATACTAATCTATCTTCAGGAGATGTAAAAATTGCACAGGATATTCTGATTGATACGTACCCTGAGAAACACATATATCAAAAGGTGTATTGATTTCCATAGGTCATTATGCCTTTCCCAGTTTTTGAATTGCATATCTGATCACCCTGCAAATTTTGGTCCCAGGGAACTTTTGTATTTCAAAAGACTTCTCTGTTCAAAGGGTAATAGTAAATAATCTATCTAAAAGATGGGGTCTGCACAGTTCTCTTATTAAAGGCAAATCTGTAAATATACTTCCTGAACTTGTTAATCATCATTCAGTAATGCACGTACACTTCCTACTTGGGTTAAACCCAAGGATGTTTTTCAGGAGGTTGGAGAACACTTTAAAATTTAAAAAAAAGAAAGTAGAGTTTCTAGCAAAACAGTGAGAGTGGACTTTTTTATTCAGTTTGAAAATAATTTGTGAAATAACTGAATATTTTGGCATAATTAGTTTTAAAACTTACTTGTCTCTATTTAAGGATAACAAAGCCGATGTAATTTTAAAATACAACGCAGATGAAGCTAGAAGTCTGAAGGCATACGGCGAGCTTCCAGAGCATGGTAATGTTCTATTAACCTGTTCCATGGTATTTAGGTTATTTGTTGGTGTTGAGGTGAAGGGATTTTGGTAGAATTTTGTGGATTTTGCATATTTGCTTTTATGCTTACACAAGTAGTTTTAAGTATGCCTGACTATACTTAGTTATACTAAATACTGTAAGAAAGAAGTTACTGGATTTCTGTTCCTAATAAATATACTTTTGGTGAAGGAGTTATAAGCCCTTGACTTCTACATAATGCCAAAGAGGCAATTTTGTTATATTTATTTTAAAATTCCTTGCTCAAGAGACTGTCAAGTGTTTGTCTGCATTGAACACGAAGCAATGACAATAATTAGGTGCCGTTGATTTTTATTAAAAAGTTCGTTTTCAGTCCATCTTATCCTTGTATCATAGTAAACCAACATTTTTATTTTCCCCCTCCAAATATAACGCTAATGCATTCTTAATGCAGAAAACCGAAAACAAAAATAAGTCCCTCATAACATCATCAAAGGAGAAATATACTTTGCATACTATTTTGTAAGCCTACATTTTTCATTTTTGGCTCTGTTCTCTGTTGTATCTTATTATGAATAACAACCTAATTTTACTTAAGTGTGAAAGTCCTGCCGAAATTATTTACTTGGCATTTCCAATTTAGGAAATGCTAATATATCTAGGGATGAGTAGAATTAACACTTCCTGGTTCATTTTCATTGCTTGGGGGATAAGCATGATTTGACCAAATCTTTCTGATTGATGAATCTATCTCATGGTGAACCACGATTATCATCTCAAGTAAATAAGTGGTTAGCATGTGCTTAAACCTTTTTTGAAGCATACCTGGAAGTTAAAATAGCTTCAGAATTAGTGTGATTAGAGCCTGCCTCACTAAAATACCTTTGTGAACAAAAGAAAATCATAACACAAATACTCTCCTTCTTGACATAGCAGTGTCCTTGCTGGGAATTTTGTTGTATTAAATATTCTGTATAGTAGTAGTAGGTTTGTTATATAGAAGTTAGGAAGACTTTTCTTATAATGAAACTTAAATTACAAGGTTGACTTGTGAAAGTTGCCTTTTATAGTTCAACATTTGATATCAGACCTACTTCTTTTAGTGGGTAGTTATTCGTTTTAATAACATTTTGGTTTTATTATATGAGTATATTTGTTATTGTGTCTTTAGCTAAAATCAATGAAACCGATACATTTGGTCCTGGAGATGATGATGAAATTCAGTTTGATGACATTGGAGATGATGATGAAGACATTGATGACGTAAGTAGACGCACCTTGCATTTTCTGGTTATTCCGTTACTGTCCACAGAGAAATAAACTCTTTCCCCCTGGCTTCCTTTAATTTTAAGAATATGGGACACTTAAATGAGGGTATATTTGGTATATTTTGAGACAAAGTTATACTCAGTATTATTTAGAAGACAACTAGTCAAACAGTTTATACTTTGAGAATTCTTCAATATTCCTGAAAAGATCAGTGTTTGTTTTGACAGTGTGAACACTAGGCACTCTAATCGTAAAACTTGTTTAAGAGTGTCTAAAGAGGTAGCTATTTAGTATGTTTAAAGAAAAATCTTGTTTGAACCAGCATCGGAATTACAATATATACTGAAAGCCTAGTTAAGATGGAGGCCTATTGCCAATTACATTATTTTATCTGTTTGGTATGTGCCATTGGCACTCTTGGTTTGGAGCTAGTATGTTTATTTTGAGGAAAATGTATTGTTTTTCCTGATAATAAAGCAGTAATCCCCATACAAATAAATGCTTCAGTGCACTTCTGTTACTATATTTGAATGAAATTCAAACTTAGTCTTTTGGCAATATAAATTTATTTAGTAAAATTACAGGTAATTTTATAGGGGTGGAATCATAAGTTACTCTTAAATCTGGTTTGGGTTCTTTTCAACTCCCTTTACATAAAATGTAGTTCAGAAACCACCTTTCTGTATAAATCCAAAATAATAAGCCAGGCATGGTATCATGTGCCTGTAGTCCTAGCTGTTCTGGAGGCTGAGGCAGAAATTCAAGGCTGTAGTACATGATGATCACACCTATGAATAGCCACTGCACTTCAGCCTGGGCAACATAGTAAGATTCCGTCTCTAAAAAAAGTAATAATGTTTAACTTCATTCAAAGATGGAATTTCAGAATACTTACAACAGTTGTTCATGACCCAAGATTGTGCAATAGAATCACCAGAGATTTTCAAAAGTATGGGGGCCAGTTTTGGGGAGATCTGATTTAGGCATCACAACCTATGCTTACCACAGAGATTTTTCAATTAACATTTTTCTGTACTTGATTTATCGCATATCCATCCCTCTACTCATCCTTCAGTCCATTTTATATTTTGATGCATCGCCAAACCATTTAAAATACACCATAAATTAAAGAAAATTTATGTACATACCTACAATGTGTATGTGCATTTGAGTTTTTAAACACAAGAATACTATTCTGAGGTTATATACATTTTAATGCATACCCAAAAATAGAAAATCAGAAATAAATATGTTGTTTTATTATTTTCTTAATGTACCTCTCTGTGGAGACCCTGAGCCAAGAGGATTCTTGTGACTAAACTGCTACTAAAATACTTTGACCGTAGAATTAACAATTCTGTTCTATGGTAAGAACCTGACAAGCAGCTGACTTGTGGATTAAGGGCCCATCCAAACATTTTGGTAGCTGAGCCGGCATAGAAGCCCTCTTTAGAAAATTAAGGAACTTAACCAGAGAACATTCATGAATATGAAGCCACATACACCGAAATGATAGGTTAAGGATTTATAGTTAAGATTTCTCAGAAAAAAAGTTTTGAATCTATGCCAATGCCTCCTCAGAACTGGACCCAGCTGGCCAGCTGGAAAAGAGAAGGTAAAGACAGTGATTATTAAAGGAATTGAGTTCTCGTGAACATTTTGTAAGGGTGTTCTGTCTATCACCGGAGAACTCTACTTTTCCGAGACATTTCTTCATATGGTTTATAGATGTTCTAGCCATCACTCCTATAACAAGATTGACTCAGGGGAGGATTAGGTCAGTATCACACTTACCCTGTTCTTAAAGAGATTGTGCTGCTACACATCTGCTCCTACCCACAAAACGTGAAATCTCTTGTCACTAGCACAAAAAGAAGAAAGGAGACACTAATATTACAAAAGAAATTTAATAGCAGGCTGGAATTGAGAAAAACCTGGTATGTGTAATTCGGTCTTCAAATTGGATTTATTTCCCAGATAGCCTAAGGAGATGAGAGTCTCCCTTATATGTTGTAGGCTGTTGGAATATAAGAATTCTTTTTTCCTTTGGCCTGATGTTCTTTTTACCTTCCAGATCTAAATCGAACTCAACATTTCACATTCCAATTTTTCCGAAGATCATCCTACAGTTTGGATTTCGGCCAAGACCCTTAAAGAAGATTAAAATTTCATTAGCATGAATGCAATTTGTTAAAGCAGACTGATTTGTTTCTAAGATATTTGTGTTTCTCTAAAAACTGATAATGCTGAATTATGCTAAGTGAGATGTTAAGCCCACTTTGTTCTTTTGATGTAATGGAGCTTATGAGTAGAAGACCACAACACCTATTTTAAAAAAGAAAAAAAATGCATTGCTGCCTTCCCTACTTTGACCACTTCCAGTAAGTAAATGGATGTTTTGAATAAACCATTTGCCTTGTACTCATTATGAATTATGATTAAGCCCTAGTTTTGACTAGCCTGTTGACTGTACAGAATCTATGTGTATATTCCAGTTACCTAGATGTTCCTTTGAGATTTTGATAAAATTTGAGGGAGGCAGAAATCTGCATTTGAAGTCAAAAATGATAAGTCTGTTTTACATATTTAAGTAGCATGTGGCTATTTTTATACTAATTTTGATATCATGTACATTTTTTTCATGATCTCATTTTGCCACCATAAACTTATCAAAAAAAGCATTTCTAAAATGTACTTTTTAAAACAACCTGGGTTTTAATAGCAATTTTGAATTTGTAAACTTGGGAGTTACAGAAATTGAACACTAGGTGGCACCCAGTTATCGTAACATTGGAAATATTGATGTAATTCTTGACTTTTTTTTCTGTGCAGAAAAAATTTCCCAAACATGAAAAGAGTGTTTTGATCATATGCATGTATGTAGAATATTTTTACAGAACAGAAAAATTATGTTAAAAGTGTTACTTTATTTTCAGAAGTCATATACATGTAAGCTACAATTTTGAGTGCTTTATGAACACTTAAAATATATATGAATGAAAATTTAATTTCATAACAACTTGTACAAATCAAGCTGTTTTCAACATATCCCTAAGCTGGGGAAAGAGGAGGGAATAACAACTTAATGAAAAGATGGTCTCCAATTTCTGAATGGAAGAACTACAGCTGAGAAATATAATAAAATGTCATGCTGCAGAGTATATTATACCCTTACTTTGTGTTAAGGATTTATTTTATTATATGGAGAGGTTTTTTTTCCCTTGTGTTGGGAACTAAATTTACCCTTCCTTATTTTGTTTTTAGTTATTCACTCTAATAAAATGAAATTAAGGCTGAACTAGTTAGACTTCACTAGCCACATTGAAATCACATGCAATTTGAATACACGATATCCATCATATAGCTTGTGACACTTTTTTTTCTGTTGATCTCCAGAGAACATTTTGGTGATGAAAAGTAATACATGAGGTAACATTCACATGGCTTCCAAGGAAAAAAAAAGCAAATCTCCCCTAATCCGCTCTCACTATAAGTTCCTTTCCTAAGTATGCTAACTCTGGATTCAAAAATCTGAGGTACTATAAAACATTAAGTTGAAGAATAGGAATTAAGAGTGCATAATTGTGGTGGTTGTTTCTTATTCTCTGGCATTCCTGAATACTTATCTTGGTGGAATGCATCTGAGACCAAAGGCTGGTTTTTAATACTCCTAAGAAACCAGCCTTGAAGAATTGACTTAATGATTGTCTTCATCAGTAATCTAAACCTCCTGAGATATTTAGGCTTCTGTACATAAGTGTTTTGATGAATTTACAGTATATATGGATCCTTCCATGATACTTTACCAAGAATGTTTGAGCTTGCCATATGTGATATAGTTCCTGATAGGGAGGGATAGTACAACTCAAATATTTTTCTGCTTACCTCCTCTAACAAATATGGTTAGTCTGAAAAGTTTCTAAAAATTACCACTATGACCCCAATTCAAGCATTTGCTGGTGGTCAAGGATTTTTCCTTGCCTAGATAGTAACAGCCCAATCTAGTACTGTTCTTTCTGGAAAATCTCAAATCATAATGATTATGGCGTAAAGTTGTAGCTCATATACAACACTACTTGGAGGAATTCTTTCGCTAATTTGTATTTAATGTGGAAACCGTATAGTTTCATTAATTATATTTCAAATAAGGAATGGAAGTGGTCTTCAAGAAGGTTTTTTTGATTTTTTAAATTTTTTGTTGTTTTCTTGGTTATACGCTTTGATTCCTATAATATGATGCTATGAGCTATGCCCAGAAACAAAATAAAATGTTTGAAATCCAAGAATAATGGTTCTTACTGTTAAGAGAGTGTAATAGTTATTAGTAATGAATTTGATGGGGTTGCATTTTTCATGCAGTATTTGTTCCACTTCCACTTAGAGTATAAATATGTTGTATTACTAAGGTGGCTAAAAAACCAAGCATTTGTGTAAAAAAGATTTGCCAAGATTTGTTTGACTGTTGATTATTTCTTAAACACCCAGCCTCTAAAGAGACCATGTCTTCAGGAGCCTGTAAACTATGCATAATGGAAATTCTTGTATTTTATTGAGGAATGGCCATTGGTTTACTTACCACATCTATGGAATCGTGGCTGTAAATAGTTGCTTACAAATCTTACAAAACTTGTGAATTGTAATTTAACTTAATTTCATCTGCCATACGTAAATATTAAATTACGATGTTCAGTAACATCTTTAATAGGTACAAACTGCTGTCAGTGTCAACTTAAGAGTAACTCTGAGTAATAAAATAGGTAAAAGCATGCTTTGAAATACCTAGCTAGATTTATACTTTATTTGTATTGTGTACAGATTTAACAACAGCCAGTGTTGACCGTGTGTGGCTTGACAGTTTAAGTAGCAGAATGAAAGTGAGGTTTCTTTATGTTACCTGACTGTCATAAAGATGAAAAGGATTTGTATTGCTATGAAATGTTTGTCCTGCTTAGTAAGGGTAAGTTTCATTTATACTGTCGGACTCCCATGTACCTTTGCACACTGCTTTTTGTTTTCAGTTTACCTTAAACCACCATTTTTTCAATCCTTGCTTTTTTTCTTCCTATTCAGAAAAGAACAAAATCTGAATTAAGTCTTACAAGTGTGAAAAGACACCAGATTCTCAGGTATAGAAGGAACTGAGCAATTTGGACAGAGTATTGGACTTTGTCCTCCCTCCCCTCCCCGACCCTGCCCCAACCCCCCCAGCTGCAAGGTACTTACCAGGCAATGTGCTAGAGAGGTAAGAGCTTGGGCCCTGGGTTCAGATGACCTGTACTCTAGTCCCTACTCTGCCCTCTACCTGCAGGTAACCATAGGCACCTTCTCCAGCTTGTCTAGGCTTCAGGGGCCTCACTTGTAAGATGAGGGTGATGAGAACGGTACCTGTCTTGCAGAGTTGTTGGCAAGATTGATAATTTAGACGTTTATAAATGTAATGCACTTAGAGCAGTGTCTGCCTCTTTTCACTTGATGTCCAGGACTATGTAAGATAGAAGATGCATGTCTTCTATATTCTCCATTTACTATTTCTTTTTTGTACAGTCTTTGATTCTTAGGATAGAAGGAACATGTAGAATATATATTTGTATATTCATGTTGACACAGTATTTAAATTGTTAGCAACCTCATTTGATTCAATATAAGACTGGATGAATATAAGATAGAAGTCTCTAAGTTGCTTGAAGATGTTTTACAAAATACCAACTGCTTTATATTTCTTTAGAGAAAGTTTATAATTATTGATAGCTCTGGTAATACTTCATTCTTAAGTCTTCAATGAGTCCTTTTACTATAGATTCATGACAGCTAATTAGTACTGACTGATCTGGAGGTTTCCTTTACCATCATTTGGAATGATGTAAAGAAATCAGATACAAACTACTTCAATTAGAAAATAAAATATCAAACAACTTTCAACAGTGTATACAATTGATTCTTTTCAAACTGTTTATAACACTTTTAACTATTTAAACATTTATTCATGATGATTCTTAAAATTGTATTTTTAAACTTAATCATAATATGTAAGGAAAAGATATACTTTAACACTTTATCCAGTGTTTATTTTTCTGTTTTTGGTTGGTTGATCTGAATGAATCCATTTAGTCATACTCCAAATATAGGGTTGTATTTTCTCAGTGAGTAGATTTTTCACAAACCTGTGCTGAAGAAGACATTTTCTAATGGTAAATCTGTTGTCCAGAATAACTTCAAATTGCCAAAATCACATTCAACAGATCTTACTTTATTCTATGCAAAGACCTATAAGTGAAGTAAATATTTATATTTCTAGCCAACTTGCTCACTTTAAAAAAAATTTTTTTTTAGAGGTAGTATCTCAGTATGTTTTCCAGGCTGGTCTTGAACTCCTGCGTTCAAGCAGTCCTCCCATCTCTGCCTCCTGAGTGAGTAGCTGGGACTACAGGTACGTGCCACCACACCTAGCTTGCCCACTTTTAAAAGGCCAGTCTTTACCATTCCAGTTGGTTTTATTCAGTTCACAAGTTGATAGTGGTAGATCATAACGTGGGGGCTGAATCTGAGGAAAATTCCATGGCTGATTTCTATACTGTCAGGTATAGAATTAGTTGGATTTTGCAGATTTGATAAAGTTTAATACATATTTATGATTTTAAACATGTAGGAATCTAAGAATAATGGGAGTTTCTTAATTTGATAAAGGCTATCTACCAAAAGCAAATATAGAAATAAACTCACAATTTAAAAAAAGTTTTACTTAAGAATGTGAATACACATTTAGAATACACTAATTTGATTTGGTTTCTCATTTTCAGAGAGTTGTTCAAAACTCTAAGGTCTGTGCATGATCTCACTCATCTGAGAGCTAAAAAATTTGAGCTCATAGTAGACAGCAGAATTGTGGTTATTGGAGGCTAGGAAGGGCCCAGGGATAGGGAGAGGTTGGTTAATGCATACAAAATTACAAGTGGATGGGAGGAATAAGCTTTAGTGTTCTATTTGTTCTATGGCACTGTGGGGTGGCTATGTTAACAATTTACTGTATATTTTCAAATAACTAAGAGAAGATTTTGAATGTTCCTACCACAAATGATAAATGTTTACAGCGACGGATATGCCAATCGTTTTACGTTGTATAAATGTATCTAAATATTCTGTGCCACATAAACGTATATGACTGGCCAGGTGCGCTGGCTCATGCCTGTAGTCCCAGCACTTTGGGAGGCGGGGACAGGAGGATTGCTTGAGGCCAAGAGTTCAAGACCAGCCTGGGCAACATAGCAAGACTCCATCTCTTAAATTTTTTTTTTTTTTTTTTTTTTTTAAGTAGCTGGGCATGGGGACCTGCACCTGTAGTCCTAGCTACTTGGGCGGTTGAGACAGGATTGCTTGAGCCCAGGAGTTAAAGGTTACAGTGAGCCTTGCTAGAGCTATTGCATTCCAGCCTGGGCAACAGTGAGACCCTATCTTCTTAAAAAAAAAAAAAATTCCTTGACAATACAGTAAAATTTACTAATCTAATGAGATTAATCTCATACCTTGGGGGCATCTCAACCTTTAAGTCCACATCTTTTTAATATTTTATGTGACAAAGTGGGAAGTACCGCATAAAGCACTTATGTATGCCTAAGTATAACAGTTGTCTCAAGGAAAAGCATTTGTGATTATTTGTGTTGCAAACGAACTGGGTACTGTTTTTCTTTGAACGTCATTTTTACTTTAAAGAACAACTGAAACTGGTTCTTCAAACTTGGGGCTGTGTTCAACATTTCTGCAAAAATGAGTGAAATGAACCTGTCACTTCAAGGAAAATAACTGACAGTATTTGTTGCCAATGGTAAAATTTGAGCTTTCAAGCAAAAAATTAAGTTTTAGAACACTACTATCTGCTATCATAAGCTTGACAGCTTCACAGTAAAGACTTTCCTGAAGAAATCAGTGATTTTAATGAACGACTTTTTAATATTATAGAAAGAAATATGTCAACATATGGAAGATCTTCCTAGCTCTGTCAACATTTTCAAAGTTTTCCAAATGTATGAAGTTAACAAAGTTCATTCAAAGTTTAAAATAGACCAATGGATTTTAATGTAACAGTATGAAAAGTTTGTTGATTTGATGTTATTAGAGTCCATAGTGCAACTAACTTTTAAGAGATTACCACTTGTCCAGATTGGGTGAACATACACAGTTACCTGAAAAGACTGTTAAAATGCTCCCTCCCCAGCTACATACCTCTGAGGCTACATTTCCTTTGTATACTTAACCAGAACCACAGATTACAGCACAATGAATACAAAAACAGATACAAGACTGTCTTCTGTTAAGCCAGACAATAACGAGATTTGCGAAAATGTGAAACAATGCCATCTCAAATTTGGGGGCAGGGGGACTTGGTTACTTTTCATTAAAAGTATGTTATGGTAATACATTGGGTTTATTGGATTAATAAAAATTTTAAATTTTCTAATAAAGTCAATATTGATAGGTGCAACTCACAAGTGAGCTTGCCATTTCAAGGAAAATTGACAGTATTTGTTGGCACATACTTGAAAGTGCTACATTTGCACTTTCAAGTAAAAATTAAGAGTTTTGGAACTTATATCTTGTTACAACTACTCACTTCTACCATTGTAGTGCAAAAGCAGCTGTAGGCAACACAGAAGTGAGTGTGACTATATTCCAGTAAAACTTTATTAACAGAAGTAGGTAGTGGACTCTATTTGACCCATGGGCTGTAGTTTGCTGACCCTTGCTTTATGGGGTTCTGAGACCAGAAAATTTGAGAAATGTGCTAGACTAACAATCAACTAAATGGTATAATAGGGTTTAAGATTCTATATTCAATTGTAACTATAGATTTTTCCTGGGAAGAAAGCCCAGCAAACTATTGAATGTCATTTTTTTAAAAGGGGTAAAATTAAAATTATATTAATGGATGGTCTGGCAAAAATGTCATTTCTCCAAATTAATCAGATTTTGGTATAATTCCAATTAATATTAATAGCAGACTTTGGGGGTGGGGGATTAGAAAAACATTCTAAAATAGATTTATGGAAATTTTGAATTTCTAAAGCAATTCCAAAAACAAAGTACAAAGGGAACTTCATCAGATATTAAGTTGTACCATAAGTCATAGTAATGAATAATAGATGTAGTGACTGACAAAATGTTCAGAACAGAGAGCTCATAATCAAGCCGACATACATGTGGGAATTAGAAAGTAGCTTCAAAAACCATTGGGGTTTGGGTGCAGTGGCTCACGCCTGAAATCCCAGCACTTTGGGAGGCTGAGGCAGGAGGGGATCATTTGAGGCCAAGAGGTCGAGACCAGCCTGAGCAACACAGCAAAACCCCATCTCTACCAAAACTTTAAAAAAATTATCCAGGCATGGTGGCAGCGCCTGTAGTTCCAGCTACTCAGGAGGCTGAGGTGGGAGGATGGCT
>CAUYPO010041489.1:0-25421 GCA_963574435.1 Cheirogaleus major | reverse complement strand
ACCCTGTCTTTTTTTCGGGGAAACACGGTACCTCCTCTATTATTTGCTTTTCCTGTCTTCACATCAACTCTTCTTATGTTTAAATTTACCTCAAATAGGAAGTTTTACGTTACTACTGTCAATGGAAAATTGGCATTAATAATTTAAATGGATGGTAGCTTTAAAAATAAATATATTAACAACTCACCCAGCTTTATTTGCGAAACAAGGAAATACAGGCTTACTTCTCTTAAAAAAATAACAAATACATTGATGACAACAAAATTGTTACATTTTACTGGATATTGTTTGCCAAAAGCTCTGGGTATAAGCTCTCTGTGGTTAAAAGAGGAGGACTGTGAGCATTAGGAGGTGTTAAAGATAGACTAGCATCAAACGAAGCCCTTCTCCAAGGCTGCCATTTGGGTGGAAACAGAATTGATATGGGAATGATCTTTTCATCATGTCATTCAATGTCAATTGATGACCACCTAAAATCAAGTGTCCACACTGGACCCCTGGGCAAAGCCGGGTTGGCGGTGGATCAGGGCGGAGGCACAGAGGGACCAGGGTGGTGCTAAGTGCCTGAGTACGTGCCCGGGGTGAAGCGGGCACAGTCACTCTGCCGAGAGAGCGTCTAGCCCAGCAGAGCAGAGCCTGCAGTGCCTGGTGACCGACAGCACTCGGGGGTGCCCAGTGCGTGCAGCGGGGGAAGCAGCACACCCGGACTCAGTGGGGGGCGGCAGCGGACCTGTTCTTCTGGACTGAATGCCCACGGGTGCTGGGCAGGGCTCACCAGCCTCCCCCACCCGGGCCCAGAGGTGCCAGCACAGCAGGGGCAGTGACTACCCTCAGCCCCCCACTCAGCAAGTGTCAAGTAAATGTCCCCAGGCAGGGGGCTTCCTCTCCAAGCCCGTGCACAACAGGGACCACAGTCATGCACAGGGTGGGAGGAAGGTGAGACTGTGGGCTGTTTTTGAGATGGCAGCAACCCCCGTAGGCACAGGGGACAAAGACGAGTCCTGTGTCCCTGCTGCTTCAACAGGCCAGATGCTATGAACGGGAACGGAAAGGCAGCTCCATTCTTTGCGGTGGGGAAAGTGACCTCAGCTGTAAGAATGTACTCGAGTCCCCAGTGGAACCAAAGAAAACACTTCCCATTTAAAATTTTAAAATGTTTTAAAAACATTAATTTTTATGAGTTGGTTCAAAGGCAAATAAAAGAAAACTCAACTCACTGGCAATCTAAAGAAACATCTAAATGTCAACTTTCTCTTAAAAAGACACTTTCTCTTGGAATAAACTTTCAATGTTTTGCTTCCACCACTGGAGCTCTTTAGAGAAATCTCACCATGTGCGCGTCCTGCCAATCTCCCCGTCCCGCCCTGCGGCTGCACCTTTGGCGTGTTCTTAGACAGTAGAATGTTTCACTTTAGAAACTTAATTACCCTTGAAGGATGCCAGGGAACCATTCTAGGTTACTTCCTGCTACTTCACCAAGTGCCCGTCTGTGGCAGCTCCCCACAGACTGTCCCCAAGGCCCCCCAAATGGTGACTCTGCCCCCCCTCCCGCCCCACCCCGTGATCTGCGGATCTCCTCACACACCCCTGAGTCCACCCCACCACCAGGTCTCTGGGTGGATCCTGCACAGGACAAAAACCGTGGTAGTACCAAGGCACATCAGGATCTGGCCCAGCATGTGCTATTTCTCCAGTCTACGCCCAGCCCTGTCTGGGACCGGCCTGCTGACCTGCCTCCCGAGTCCCCTTGACGGTGGCCACCTCAGGCCCACGCCCGTGCCCTGGGTTCTCTCTCCCCCTTGCCATGCCCTGGTTGATGGCTGTCACCCCTCTCTGTTCCAGGAGGTTCCCTCCATCCTCCCGCACCCCCACCTGCTGAGCCTCCCAGGACCAGCATGGTCCAGCTCTCTAGAGACCACCGACCGCTGTGGGCTGTCCCCCCTTTACGCCTGGTCCTCAGGGTGGGGCTGGCACGTGCGGCCTTTCCTTCTCGGCATCCGCGGGCAAAGCAGCTGGGCAGCCTGCCTTTCTGGAGGTGTCCGAGGACAGGTCGGCGTGGGCACTTAGTACTTCTGCTGGCTGCTTTCCCAGATGCTCAGGCAGTTCTGGCTAAAGAGCAGTGATCATGACGTGCTGGGCTTGAGGGCCTGGTGGGCTCCCCACACAGGGCTGGTGGCACAGAGCACAGGGAGGGAAAGGACTTTTCTGCTTGTCACAGAATGGGCAGTACTGCCGGCAGATCCCTGTGCAGCCAGAGAGGCAAAACGTTCTGCTGTGTTTGGGGTGACCTCACAGTAAAGAACTGTCCCACCCCAAATGCCCACAGTGCCCCTGTTGAGAAAACGGGGCTCAATAACTATTTATTCATTGGTAAACCAGACAGAGGGGGTTGGAGAAGCTGACCACAGCTCCTCATTACTCCTCCTGCCGGCCTGGCCCGCCACAGAGTCCTTTAGGCCCAGGTGCTGCAAAACACGCAAATATGTGCCTTTGGAATTGCATCATGACCTCCTTGTGCAACCTACCAGAGAGATGATTTGTGACCATACAGATGCTCACCTGTGCACTGGCAGTGGCCAAGGCTCCGAGTCCTAGACATGGGACGAAAGAGAGTGTGTCCTGAACAGGTGCGTCCAACTCTCACACACTTTGCGTGGTGGTGCACCGTGGTAAGATCTTTCCAGAAAGGAATTTGGTAATGTAGTATTAGAGACATAAAAGTAACAATGCCTTCAACCTGTGATCCTATATGTAGGACATCACACTGAGGAAATAACCAGAGGTTTGGATAAATGTATATACATGGTTTATTGTGATGTTACTTATAAGAAGGAATAACTAGAAACAGAAATGTTCAGTAAAGGACGAATGGTGGCAGCTGTCTGTCTGTGGCTGACACTGTGGCCCAGCCACACCAACTTCTACTCCTATTCTCCTCTTCCTTGTCTGCCTCTAATGTGACTGGGAAAATTGCTTGCAGTTCTTCCCAGTGAGGTGTAAAAAGTCTGCTGGGGAATGTCTGGGAAAGCTTTGGTTTTCTAAGAAAAAGGCAGGTGCTGTCCCTTACTTGTGCTGTCCCTTCCCCTTTCTTTCCATTTGGAGTATAGATGTGCTGCCTGGAGCTCGGCAGCCCCCTTGTAAGGATGAGTCAATAAGCATGAAGGAGCAGTCAAGAAAGTCCTAGGGCACTTGCTGCGACATTGTGGAACCACTGAATCAACCCCATCAGCCACTTCTAGACTTCTTATTTGAGGGGGGAAACTCTATTTGTTCAAGTTAGGAGTTTTTTGTTGTTTGCAGACAAAATAATTCCTAATTGATATGCTATCTTAAATTCTTTATGAAATAAGGACTGGCAAAAATGAAAAGCTATGGTTCATTCATAACTACTAAAATATAAAGTAGCCATTAAATCATAATTTTTAAGAACATTAATGATATGAAGAAATACTGATGCTATAATGATGAATGACAATGGCCTAATACAATACTACTGTCTGACAGCAGCTATTTTTTACACACACACTCATATGGGTACACAGAAAAAGGAGGAATGATATTGAAATGTTAACAGTGGTGTTTCCGTAGGGTGATTATTTTTCTTTTCATACTTCTCTACATTTTCCATAATGACATATCACAGTGATCATCATAAGAGATTAATGACCCTGACTTTCATTTTTCAAAGTTCTAGTTTTTGAAAAAAATCAGCTGATTCCTTTTTCATTGTTCTTTCATTACGGTTTTGACTCCTTTCATCTCTTTAATCATGTCTGTAGTAAGCACACAGACAAATACAATACACTTTGCACACTTAGCTCAATGTCAGAGGATAATGATCACGGGATCACTGAGAGTTTAAAGTGGATTCTATTCTCCTGCCTAGCGGTCGCCCACATCAGAAGCAGTATTTGGAGAAAGCAGTTTCCCCAACAAGCAAGGCTAAGCAAGCAAGGGCAAGGGTGTCTGTGTCCCCAACACCCACTGTTGAGCCTCACGACTACTCTTCACGGTTTGGGTTTTGTTTTGTTTTATAAAATGCATGCATGCGTGAATGAAAAATTTAACCGGAGGACTGGCTATCTATTTGGAAGACTGACAACATGGATCCTGGTCAGCTCTACATGGAAGCCTCCAAAGCAGAAGTGGCATCCTCCTCCCTTCACCATCAGACTTTAGTTGGCTCCAGATGACACACAGAAGTTCTGTAGGCATTTTACCAAAATCACTTTTTAGTCATAGCCCTAATATCAATCAGACAGCAAAATCAGCAGAGATGGGAAGCATGCTTAGCACAGCAGACTCTGCTGGACTAAGTTAAGTACAGGGAAAGGATAAACTAGGGTGCTCCAGGACCTACTGAGGTGAGGTCACACAAGGCGCTGGCGAATGAAATGCCCTGAGGACTGCTGGAAAGAGGAAAACACAGGCTTATGCCCATCATCGATGGGAAAGCTCACAGTGTGACTGCTTAACTTTGTAAGGCACATATAATCTAACGATAGAATACTGCACCCTACATTATTCGGCCCTTTTTAGATAATGGATCTAAAAATGGTGGTGGTAGGATTGCATATTACTGGGCTATAGGACATTAATGATCTCCGTGAGATGGCATTTGATCTTTTTGTTTTGGTCTCGATGAAAAATTTGATTCTTACACTATTGAATAGCAAACAGGTCTTATGTTTCAAAGTTTATGCGACTGCTTTCATATTCTTCAAACAGTTCTATTTTCCTTTCAACAGTTATATAGTCTTTCCCCATGACCTTCGGGATACATTGTGTTTTTCCTTCAGGTCAATCAAGGCTACTTAGTGGCAACTTTGTGCTCCACTCTGGGCCACAAGTTTTGTTGGCTATGGTAGAAGTTTAAGGCATGGTCTCTATTTAAAAATCTATTTGTGGAGATGGGACAATCCAGTAAATTGGGGAGCTATATAATATGTACATGCAGAAGGATTTCAGAGAAAAGAGATTTCAGAGATATGGATATTATAATAATATTAAAATGGGTAGCCAGGGAAGTCCTTGTGGAAGAGTGGAGTTTTAGCTGGGATTAGGAGCTGCAGTTTTGGAGAGGAGGAAGGGAGAAAGGAATGCATTTCCAGAGCAGGACAACATCCCCATGGAGTGGGAACGGGGGTTTTGGGTTAGAAAGCAGCGATTTTAAAAGGCTACTTCTGTATAGTAGGGCCAGGCTGTGGCCATACTTTGCACATAGCAGACATCCAGCAAAGACTTGTGGTACAAATGAACGACAGGAAAGAGAGCGCCTCCAATTTGAGAGGGAGAGATATGCTGGAAGTGGTGTTCAAGACAGAACTCTGACTGCTGGCGGGGACGCGGGAAGAGTGTGGGAATCTTGGGGAGTTGACGGCCTGGGAAGAATGGGAAAAAGAACAGAGAGGACACTCTGGAGACAAAAATAAAGCAGAACGTAGCGTCTGACTGAGTTAGAGAAAGAGTTATGACGTAGAGACAAGCCTTCGTGTCTAGGCCTAGAGACTGGGAGGATTCAGGGGCCATATGAAGAGCAAGCGCTGGGGGAGGAGAGCGGATGTGAGGTTGGAAAGAAGAGGAAGGCGCCGGCACCAAAAGCAGTGGCGGGAAGCTGGCGACCTCAGGACGCAGCCCAGGAAGGGGGTCTGCGCTGTGGCGACACCTCTCGCGGGAAGACGGAGCGGAAACGGCCCACTTTGGAGCGCGCGCATGTGCGTGCGTATGCGTGCGCGTGCGTAAGGCTCTCACGTAGGGCTGCGGGGAGGAAGGGCGTCCGCGGTCTGCGTCTCACAAGCTGCCCCAGGGCAGGCCGCGAGGCCCGCGTCTCGTTAGGTTCTTAGAATGTGTGCTCTGAGGTTGTTTGTTTTATCCATATATATGTATATAATTTTTTTTCCCTATTTCTCTCTTAGTTTTCTTGCAAAGTTAATCTGGAAAATTCTGACGTGAGGGGAAAGTGGTCACTGGGCTCCCGCTTCTCCAGACGAGGCGGAGGCGCGACGACCGCGGGCTGCAGGGCGAGGGCCTGTGAAGGGGCCGCGGCCGGCCGGGAACGGGAACGGGGCAGCGGGGCAGCGGGAAGCCGCCGCAGGACTCCGGAGGAGTGAGTCGCGGGGGCAGCCCTCTCGGAGCGCTGGTGAGGGATGAAGTGAGGGAAAGGCCCTGTGATCTCACGAGGCGGCGTCCACTCCCGCTCCTCCAGCAGCCAGTCTAGGAGGCCGCAGCACGGGGTACGCGGTGGCCATGATACGGGGTTCCCACACATCTAGCGCTTGAGGGAAGGAGAGACACAACGGGCAAAAGCAGGGCACAGGGGCCCCTGGAGGTGCCCAGGGGGCAGCTGTGGGTGCTGGACGCAGGGAGGGTGGAGGCATGAGGAAGAGGAAGGAAAGGATGATGGAGGGAGGGTCAGGGCGGGAGGGAGGCAGCTTCTTTCCCGGAAGGGGGATTGTGAGAGGGCAGGTGTGGGGCAAAGTGTTCTCCCCGGTGTTGACAAGACTCTTGTCAGTGCGGCCTGAGAGAAGGTCACCTCCTCCAGCAAGGGCAGGACTCAGGCCCTTGAGGAGACAAGAAATGTGATGACAGGAGACCAGGGAGGATGAGAGAGAGAGATCGGGTCCACCTGTATTGCCTCCGCAGCCAGTGCTGGCATCCATGCAGGAGGCCTGCCCTGTGGAAGGTGCCCCTCCAGGTTTGGGGACTCGGTCCTGGTGCAGTCTGCACTCTGGCTGGGGAAGACATGCAACAGGAGAGAAGTCCGATGTGTCAGAGCACTGGAGAAGCGGAAAGCAGGAGAGGTGGGTGCACGGGCCAGAGAGGAGCAGGCCCCTCGGGCTTGGGCAGCCTCACATATGAGGCTAGGGCGCTCCAGGCCAGAAAGGGCTCTCGGGAGAAAGCGTCCTGGTGGGCCAGGACGAGATGGCTGGAGCACAGCAAGCCATGAGAACCGGGGAAGCAGACAGGCCACAGCAGGCAGGGGAAGAACCTGGGCTCTCCAAGTGTAGATGGGAAAATATTGGAGGGTGGGACAGAAGAGTGGCACAGTCTGACCACATGTTCATGGGACCACTCTAGGATAGTCAAGGGTGAATGTAGAGCGTCCAGTGAGGTGGCAACAATCCAGAGAAGCAATATTGAGCAATTGAGGTGGCGTAAAACAGCTGGGCCTGCAGGTGGCACCCGCAGGGTGTGCCCAGGGGCCGGTGTGGGGAGGATGCCAGCACTTGTGCTTGGAACTCGGGGAATGGAACTGATTTCTGCCGAGACAGGGAGAGCAGAGGAACAGGGGAAGGACATTGTGATCATGAGTTCTAGTTGAGACAGGTGAAGTTTGAAATGCCTGAGACATATGAGTGTTGAGGCTGGAGGTGCACACCTGGGAGTCGTCATCAAGTAGGCGGTAGTTAAACCCCTGAGAATGGGTTCAGATTATCTAAGGGAAGGGGAGGAGGGAAAGGAGCTGAAGATGAGCCCTGGGTGGGCCAGCATCTGGAGGGTGAGCACAGAAGGGGCAACTCACAAAGCAGCTGGCATCAGGAAATGCAAGTTTTAGTTAAGACTCCAGAATGAAATCAGGTCAAAAGGTGTATTTTTTTTTTTTTTTCTTTGAGACAGTCTCACTCTGTTGCCCAGGCTAGAGTGCTATGGCTTCAGCCTAGCTCACAGCAACCTAAAACTCCTGAGCTCAACTAATCCTTCTGTCTCAGCCTCCCGAGTAGCTGGGACTACAGGCATGTGCCACCATGCCCGGCTCATTTTTTCTATATATTTTTAGTTGGCCAATTAATTTGTTTCTGTTTTTAGTAGAGATGGGGTCCTGCTCTTGCTCAGGCTGGCTTCTAACTCCTGACCTCGAGCGATCCGCCCGCTTCAGTCTCCCAGAGTGCTAGGATTACAGGCATGAGCCACTGTCGCTGGCCAAAAGGTATAATTTGTATCATACCTGATTCTGGTTCATAACAACATGTTGACAATACTGTTTACTTTGTTTATAAATTAGAGGTAATATAATGTGAAGTAGGACTAGGCAAATTCATTTTGAAATACTTTTTTTTTTTAAGAGATGGGGTCTTACTTGGTTACCCAGGTTGGAGTGCAGTGGTACAGTCACAGCTCACTGCAGCCTCCAACTCCTGGGCTCAAGTGATCCTCCCACCTCAGCCTCCTGAGTAGCTAAGACTACAGGCACGTGCCACCATGTCTGGCTTATCTTTCATTCCTTTCATTGCTTACCTGCCTATTTCAAGCTTGCAGGCTTAAGACTATAACTTCTGGATGCCACAAGACCTAGCCTATTGTGTTAGGTACATCATCACATCTTTTTCATAGTTGTGGTCTGACTTTTTAAAAATAGAATTCAAAATAACAAAAGGAACAAAAGACCCTTTCTTGTACTTTATAGAATTGACTACAACATTTAGGATTGTCTGAGCAAGATGGAAACCGGACCTTTAAAAGGTGGTTTAGTGTCACTTATAACTTAGTGCCACGGTGATGTGGAAGTTCAGTCACACAGACTGGCATGAAAGAGGAAAAAGTTGAACCCCTGCAGTTTCAAATTGAAAACATATAATATTAGCTTTCCATATCCAGAAGAAAATGAGAGGCTACCTATGTTACCCACACCAGCAGGACACCCAGTGGCAACAATTCTAGATATACGGTACTTGATACATGGTAGAACAATTCCTCCAACCTTGCTCTCCAAATTTGTCTCAACAGTTTTTGGTCTTTTATTTCTAACATATGAAATTTAGGTACAGCTTGTCAAGTTCCACAAAAATTGGACATATGATTTAGATTGGAAATGCATTTAGAGATGAATCATTTTTACCACTTCATATTCTAGTTTCCCCAAAACTTCTTTAAAGCCCTTCAATTGTGCTTTAGGATATTGTCCCTAAAGTTCTTACACATATTTTGCTAGGGTTATTCCTAGATACTTTATAGTTATTCTATGTAGCTTTTAAAATTTTCTGATTAGTTGTTATTGGTACTTAGGAACATTATTTTTGTATATTGATCTTGTATCCAGCAACCTGTTAGAAAGGCCTTTCTAGTTCTAATAGTAGATTCCCTTGGATTTTCTATGTCAACACAATCATATCATCTCCTATTAAGGATAAATTTGTCTCTTCCTCTCCTAATAGTAATTCCTGTTCTTTTTCTTATCTTCTTATACTAGCCAGCACTTCTAGCAAAATGTGGTATGGTGACATGTTTTCTAGTTTCTGACTTGAACACGAATGCTTCTAAGATTTTATTCATTGAGCAAGATGTTCTAATTTTTATCAGGCTGAGGATGTTTCCTTCCGGTCTTTGCTAAAAGCTTTGTTCTGTTTTTGTTTTTAAACCATGAATTAGTATTGGATTTAGTGCATTTTTTCCTGCATCTATTATAATTTTTAGATGTTGATCACCAAAGAGGGTAAGTCCTCTTTGTTATGATTTTATTTTAAATACATTCAATTTGCTACTACTTTAATTTGGATTCTCATTTGCTTGTTCATACCTAAGGTTGGTCTCAACGTTTTTTGTACTATCATCAAATTTTTGTATGAAAGCAATTGTAGCCTGAAAAATTAAAAATTCTTTGAATAAGCTCATATAAGAATCTCTTATAGAAGAATCTGGACTAATGTCTTTTTTTGAGAGGTTTGGGAGGAAGAACCAACTCATTTAGGACATTATGAAACAGCAATTTTCTAGCTTGTTTATTAATGGTTATAAAGTACTTCTAGGATTATATGTTTTTAATTGTCAGAGAATAAATGTCCAGAAACACAAAACTGTTTTTAGATTATATTTTTCATCTACTTATATCACTTATGAAATAAGCATATATGGAAAGCACTCATAACAGTGTCTGCCATCTATGTACTATTAGTAGTATCCTTTTCTCTTTCAGGTGGGGATTTTAATCATTTATGAATACCTTAAAAGTCATAGCTCTTAAGTTTTTATTTGGCTAAGGTAAGGTCAAAGGGAAGAATTAATCAGTTTTCTTTTTTTTGACCTTTTGTAACTTAAAAGCTTAGTGCGAGCTAATTTTAAATTGGAAGTAATTTAAACAACTGTGTTAACTTAAAAACAAATGTCTTCAATATTTTACATTCAAGAATGGGTAAGTTAAAAACACACTTTTATCTGCAGTCTTTGTTCTTGAAATACTTGAGTAAAATAAATATTTCCTTCAGAAATCCGTATGAAATCACCATTTCCACAATTAGAGTTCTAACATCAAGCTAAATTATTAACAGCTGGTCTAGCCTCAGTTCAATTGACAGGAAAATGTAGGTAGTCCGGAGTGTAATTAGAAACACAACTGCCTTCCAAAGCTCTTCATGTCCCACTGGGGCTCCTTTTAAACCCTTCAGATACCTTCCCTGCACCAGTGCCCTGGTGGAGTTTCTTCTGCCAATTATTAAATGGCATTATAAGTTTTTTAAATGACTTCTGTGAAATTCCTAAGAAGTCTATCAGAATTGTTCACTTATCCAAACATTTTGTTTAGACATTTTAGTGATGTGTTAGTTTTAATGTACTTACTTCCTTAGTCCTCAAAGTTTTAACAATTGAATAATGAAAACAAAGCCACTTCCCTTAAAGTAAAATTGAACTTATTAGTACCCTACTGTCTAAGGGGTAGCTTGGGGCAAGAGTAAATAACAAAGAAAATCACAGGGGTGCTTTTAGCATACAGGCTTTAGTCATGTCTAAAACTTGAGTCAGGAAGTCAGACAGTAAATCAAGCACTGACCTCAAACGCAGTGTGGTCAGTTAAAAGGAAATCTCCCCATATAAATCTCAATGACATCCTTCAGGAATCTTACTCATTATCCATGGAAGAAATATAGAATCAGAGCATTTTAGTGCTGGAAGAACCTTAGAAGTGGTCTGGTTTATGTGCCTCATTTTACAGACCAGGAAATGGAGGCTCAGGGTCCTGAGATCTGCCTAAGGTAGCACAGCCCACAGTGCTGACGCCAGCACACAACTCCCCACTTCCAATTCCTGGTCCAGCTTCCCTTCCCTTTCCACACGACTTCACAGGGTTCTGCACCAGGCAGATTATTCAGGTTACGCAGTTGCCTTTTGCATTATATTATACTCTAACACACTCCAATACGTGTATAAAAACATGGGTTGGAGTACATTTTAAGCTTTTCCTCTTCCAGTGCAGAGTGTCTAGAAGGGGCATTTTTACCTTTTATAAAAATTGTTAAGTATTATCAATATGCTATAGACAGTCCAATTCATTATATAAATTGAAATGATTTTTTTAAAGCAAATTTAGATATTTTTACTCTTGCTTAGTAAACAAAACTGTACAACCTGATAATTAAGGCATTTCATTATTCCTCTGACATTACTGACACAAATTATTAATATATCTGTCAAAATATTTTCTAATTTTTGCAGAGATAATTTCTGTAGATAATTTGATTTCACTTTTCTTGCTCAAACCTACTTCTATTAGTATATAACCTGAAATCTCTTCTATGTTCTAGAATAAATAATTCATTTTAAAGCTAACAGGAAAAAGAGTTTCAGGAATAAATGAACAATAATTTATGGAGATAATCAGGTGGTCTAAATGAAAAAATGATTTTTACTTTTAGTATCATTAGTTTGTTAACAGTAAATTTAAAGCACACCACCAATTCTTCAAATTAAAGAAAATGTAAGAGTACAGAAACGATCCACATCAACATGTACTAAGTCATACTTTTGGAGATGTAAAGGAGTTTAAAAAAAAAAAAAAAAAGCAGTAGAGTTCTAGCCTAGTTACCATGATGCAGAATTTTTCACCACTGTAAGAATGAAAATTAAGATTAAACTTTATTACTATTTTATTCAGCATTATAAGGAAATTGCAAAAACATACTGTTTTTATAGACACATATGCTGTTAGAGTTACATGTATTGGATGTTTTTTTCCCTCTTCAATTCAGTAAACATTTATTCAACACCTATTACATGTGTGGCACTGTGCTATGCACTGAGGATACCAAAATTATTAAGATACCCTCCTTCCCCTCAGGAGAGTCACTTGCAATCTATGGGAGAAGCAGACTTGTAAAAAATGGATCAAAATATAGTGCCACACAGTAGTAGGAACAGCCATGATACAGAGGAGGGAGGGAGAAAAAGACTGTGTGTTAATAAAGCTGGCAACTGGGTTTGGCTGAATTTCTTCACACACAGATCCCAGAACCAAGCTTTCCATATAGTTGGGTAAAATGTCTGTCTGCTTTCTGGAGTGTTCTGGTACTATTTTAGCATATTACAAAAGCTATGCATTTATTAACATGTGCATAATTATGTGCAGCACTTAAAGTCCTAAACACATGTATATCCTATTATCTGTTAAGTAATGGCCACATCTGAAAGACCAGCTACAAATTGTTTACATGAATGAGGCTTTATAGAATGGCTATGATAAACACATAAAGTTTCAAATGTATAGCCTATTAAGAAAAACGAACACACTAACTTAAAATGTAAGTAACATTCTAGGAAATTGGGTCAGAATTCTTTGTTATTGGCAAACAATGAAAATGTTTTACCTGCCATTATTTTAAGACAATTTTCAGCCAGTTAACATTTCCTGGTTAACAAACATAGTATTGTCTAATCTGTCATAGTAGTGCCGTTTTGTGAATTACCTTTCACTACAGGGACACGTGCACTGCTCTTATGAGATGCTTATCTCAACATGGACCAAACTGCTGAGCCGGTGGAATCTGCGCCAAATTAGCTGGTTTACTTTGAACACACTGACATTTGGAAAATAAATCCCCCCTTTTTCCTCTTTAATCTTTCAGTATTTTGCAATACATTTCATAGCACATGGATGGACCCCAGTGAACTGAGGCACAGATCATAAATCGTCATCGCTCTGAATTCTTGGGTGATGAGAGCCATAATTCGCTCTTTGTACAGAATGATTTTACAATGGCATGTTTTGGAGACATCTTGATAAAATAAAAACTGGAGTTCTAAAGTCCCAGTCACGAATGTTCGGGAGCCAAGAGCTCCACGTGGCGGGACGGATTCTGTGCACTAGCTTGTGGAGTGGAACGCGCCGCGCCTCTGCAGTTTCCCACGTCCTTACGAGCAGCGCCTACCGTACAGTGCAGAGAAGTGTTCTCCCACTTTTCTGTAAATTCTCTACACTTGAACATATCACAAAAACCGTATAGGTCAAGAAATCAGGTCGTGGCACTAACATCCTAAAGTGTTTCTTAAAAAAAAAAAAAAGTTTCTTGAAAGCGTGCAGGCGAGCCCACCTCGCCCTGAGCCAGCCCAGCACGGCTCCAGCGCGCACCGAGGCGCCGCGCTCCCCGCGCCCGGGCCGCGGCGGCGAGCAGGTGTCCCGGGGGCCTTGGCGGCGCGCAGCCCTGCAGTCTGGGGCAGCCCCGCTCCCCTCCCGAGGGGGAAACGCGCCCAGGAATGCAACTTCAGCCCGCCTTCCGCCATCCGTGGGGAGAGCCGGAAACCGGCGCTCTGCCGAGACCTCAGCCGCGGAGCAGGAGGAAGGTCAACTAGTCCAAAAGTCTCCGAGAGTTTCCCGATGGCCCAGCTGCCCAGCCCTGTCGCATCCCACAAATTTCCGAAAAATCCCGAAAGGATCCCAGGGGCTGGGCGCTGCACGTGCGCGCGCTGGGTCTCCCGGCCCGCGCGGCTCCAGCCCGCCGGAGCCGTCCTGGGAGGGTCGCGGCGCCGGCGACCCGCCCGTCCCCCGCCCCGCTGCCCTCGGCCCGGCGCCCGGCCTCCCGGGCGCCCCAGCCCGCCTTACCCCGCTTTGCCGCGGCGGCGACCCTGGGACGCTCCTTCCGAGCAGGGATCCCGACCGCTCTGAAAAGGAGAATTTCTTTCACACGTGCGGTGCAGCTTCACGCGTGCGCCCCGCGCCCGGGCCCCGACCTCCCCGCCCCAGCCGCCATCCCCGCCGCCCCAGTGTGCGCCGCGCTCGGCGCCCCCACGCCGCGGCCCCGGCCGCCGCGCCACGCCCCCGCCGCCTCCGACCCAGCCCCGGGTCGCGCGGGGCGGCGCCAGGGCCAGCGCGCGCCCCCGCTCCGCACCCACACCGCGCACCTGCGCCCCCGCCGCGCGCCCTCACCCACACTTCGAGTTCGCATCCCCATCGCGCATCCGCATCTCATTCCCTGGACCCGCTTCCCACCCCACAAGCGCACCCATACCAAGCACCGCATCCCACCAGGCATCCACACCTGCATCCCGCACCTGCACCCATACTACGCACCCGTATCCCCACTCCGCACACTTACTCCGCACGCGCACCCATGCCCCGCACCTACATTCCCACTCTGCACCTTCACCCATGCCACGCACCTGAATCCTCAGTCTGCACCCCCACCGGCATCCCGCACCTTGCACCCATCCTATGCACCCGAACTCCCACTCCGCACCCTCATCCCGCGCGCGCACCCATATCCCGCACCTACATTCCCACTCTGCACCTGCACCCATGCCACGCACCTGCATCCCCACCCGCACCTGCATCCCAAGTCTGCAGCCCCACCAGCATCCCGCACCTTGCACCTGCGCCCGGGCTGGGGCTGCGGTGGCGGGGGCTTTTCCTTGCCACCCACACCCTCCCGGGCTCGCCGGCGCGGGGAGCGGGAGCGGGGAGCCCAGTGCAGGAGGTCCTGTCCAGCGCGCCTCGGGGGGCGCCCTCCGCGCACGTGCGCCCGCCCCGCCAGCCTCGCGCCTGCCCCTGGCTCCGCTGGCCGGGCAGGGCAGCTGCTCTCCGGCCCTCCCTGAGCCCGGGGGCGCGTGGGCGTCCAGGCACGTCGGCCCTGTCCTCATGCGGCCCCTGGAGACGCGGGTCCTGGACGGCCAGCGCTGGGCGGGGGCCACCGAGCGGGGATCCGCGCTCCGCCCGTGGAGGCCTCGCCAGAAGAGCTGCCCGCAGCGGGTGCCGTCAAGGAGCGGCGCCCGGCCAGGAGCCGGCTATAAATAGCGCCGCGCGCCTGCTTCCCGTCACACACACACTTAATTTAGCCGGCAGTCGTAGGATTCGTACTTATTTATTTATTTATTTTGAGAACTTGTTCCAATGCGCTTGGGACTTGGCCCCGCCTGAGGTGACGGGGAAGGTGTCCCCGCGGGCATCTCGCTCCATCCGGTCCTGGTGGTGGGATGCCAGGGCGCGGCCTAACTTGCTCGCAGGTGCCTGGTGAAGGCTTTAACGTTTTCTTTTCCTCTCAGGGGTGTTTTTACTCACTCTTGAAAGGGACTCCTACCACAAAAGGCCATTGCGCAAGGACGGAATCCCATTCCCTTATTGTCTCCACTCAGTTTAGACAGGCTGGAAGTTCCCTCTCTGCTCCCGGGGCCTAGCGTGGGGCTTGGCTGGGAGAAGCTATTTAATAAACATTGGTTGACTGAATTTTGGTGACCATTCTAAAGTCGAAAATGATGTCAAAATTCCCTTTATGAGCGATAAATTTATTGCAGGAATGTGGCAAAGTTCCAGTGTCTGGTTACCAATGCAGCGACTTCTGCTGGCTGACTTTATTAGAGCTCAGGGTCTACTCTGCTCGCCCTAAAGAGTTTTTGTTCTGTTGAGATCTGAATTGAAGATCACCCCAAGGAAAAAGAAAACTAAGCCTGTAAAGCCACATCTAAAATATCTCCCCCTTTTGGAACCTTGAGGTGTGCATGTGTAGTAGATAGTAGTTATATAGATTTAGTTTTTTGTTTTTAATTGAAAAATATTACTCTAGAAGGGCTTCCAATACTTTAATACGTTTCTCATTTTTTATAATAATTCCCTCTGAGAAGCACAGGAATTGTTTCCGTTTATTTTTTCTTGATCACAAAAGCACTAGAAATTCTTAATACTACAAGTCTTTTTGTCAAACACTATTACTGGTATTCTAAGAATAAAAAAATGGAAATATAATATTGTGATAATTTAAGCCTTTTCATTAAAAGTATAGATTTAGAATATTATGTAAGTGGAACAAATATTTGTACACCCATGTTCATAGCAGTGTTATTCACAATAGCCAAAAGGTGTCTATTTTTTTCTATATGTTTTTAGTTGGCCAATTAATTTCTTTCTATTTTTAGTAGAGATGGGGTCTCGCTCTTGCTCAGGTTGGTTTCGAACTCCTGATCTTGAGCAATCCATGCCTCAGCCCCCCAGAGTGCTAGGATTACAGGTGTGAGCCACCACGCCCGGCCCTTCAAAAGGTGTCTATTGATGGATGAATGGATAAACAAAATGTGGTGCATACATATAATGGAATATTACTGAGCCTTGAAAAGAAAGGAAATTCTGACACATGCTACAACGTGGATGAACTTGAGAATATTATGCTAAATGAAGTAAGCCAGTTGCAAAAGTCACAAATACTGTATGATTCCACGTATATGAGGTACCTGGAGCAGTCAAAATCATGAGGCAGAAAGCAGAAGTGTGCTTACCAGGGCCTAGGCGTAGTGGGGGAAGGGGAATCAGTGTTTAATGGGTATGGAATTGTAGTTTGGGAAGATAAAAAGAGTTCTGGACACAGCGTGAATGTACTTAATGCCACAGAACTGTATGCTTCAAAAAGATTTTATGCTAAATTACAGGTTATGCATATTTTACTTCCATAAAGCAATTTTTAAAGTGATATTGTGTAAAGACTGGCAAAACTAAGAAGATAATGGCTTCTTTACACCTGTCATTTTGTGTATTCTAGGTAGACAATTAAAGATGTTAATCTTACAGTTTTAGTTGTAAAGTTTGCTTCTCATTTGGTTTCAAGACAGCATTGAGGATAATTTCAGAGGAAAATATGTTTTTGTACATGTACACATATGCCAAACTGAGTAGAGCTGAATTCTCAATCGATAGGTCACATCTTCACGTCCTAGTAACATCCCTGGCAAGGAAAGTGCACAGTGAAGAGGGAGTCTCCTGCATGGTCTCTCTCCCCGGCTGCAAACGCCTGGGTGTGGAGAGGCTGGCTTCGCTCCGTTCGCTACCAGCCACTAAGATGTGCTGGCCTGGGCTGCCCCCTGGCAGTCAGGGCCGGCACTGCTGGAATCCGAACGCATCTTTGTGCTCTGTATACATAATGGAAGTTCAACAGATCTTTGTTGAATCTATTTTTCCTTCCTAACTGTGGCAACCCAGAGTAAACACAGTAATTAATCTTGTGTGTGATCACGTTGGAGCAGAATTTCATGATGCTTTTCATTAAGCACCAAAGTGCTTTTTAAGATGCATTAAAAAACTGTTACTTGATTTTTTTCGTTTTAGTTTAAATTTACTTGTATAGATAGTACTGTTTCTTACTTATTATACTAACCGGCAATCCACAGTATTTCAGTTATTTTGTGGGCTATGAATAACTTTTATATCACTTTTGTGACTCATCCAACTATTATTTATTGAACTTCTGCTCATATAAGCCTTGGGCCGGGTGTTGGAGGAGATGAGAAGGTCCCACTTTCTCTATTCGAAGAACTAGTTGTGCCCAGCTCTGTGCCAGTCTCTGTTCATGGGAGGATTCTACAATCTGTTCTTTCTGAATTGCAAAGTATTAATTCACAATAAACACTTGAAACACACCCAATTTCTTAATAAGACAATGGTAGTCAATAAAAAGGACGGCAATTTAAATTGCTTCTAATCATAAATGTTCTATACATATTTCGTAAAACATCATCGGGCTTACGGTGGAGGCAAGTTAAATGTTCTTCGAGAAATTGGGAGCAGGACTTTTTTGTTGCGAAGCCTACATCTTCGTAATTCCCTGCAGAATTTCATGAGAGCACAGTTTTAGTTCCTTGATTTTAGGAAACTTTCTCTTCTACGAACTTGCCTAGAAGGATAGTTATGTCGAAAGTTCATAGCCAGCGTCACGTATTTTAATTCTACCCTTGACCAGCATTTTCCCAAGGGTGTTTCAGAGCCTGTTACATTCAGATATGTTATTGTCAATCACCCAGAGCCCTCCCCACACACTTCAGAGCCTCTTGGGAAGTGACAATGCATTTATTGCATAGCATTATTGTTGGTAATTTAATATCTCTTGAGGATTTCTTAGGAGACAGCCCAAATCTTAGCAGTCCGCCATATATGGAATGAGCATCTTGAATAAACCCTCATTTTCAGGTCTTCAAACCAGTGTGAAGAGTCTAGTGTTGACCTTTTCCTGTCCTTGCCTTGCCCCCCATGCCCTGCCCCCTGCTCTACAGACCCCAGCTCGGCTTCTCTTACTCATCGACTCCTCACTGCACCGCTGAAGCTGGGGTGGGTGGCGGGACAGCCTAGAACCTGTTTTCCTGATGCGAGTAATGGGTTAGAAATCTGCAGTTCCAGTATCCATTGAGTATTTACGGCAGACATTACACTGCAAAAAGGAAGGAATGTAGAAGGAAGTTTTTGCTTCTGAGTTGAGCACTGGAGCTGTCTCAGGCTTTCGAGTCCGTCCTCACCATTCCCCGTCAAACCCGACGGGCCCAACTTAATGATCCAATAACCTTGTGTTCCTGTTTCACCATGAGTTTGAAAAAAATGTCAAACCAGAACACTAAGTTGATAACATTTATTTAGCAACATGATATGCATTATAAAGAATCTTTTCTCTTTCTTGCAGAGAGTTAAATCCAATAATTTGAGAGTCCGTCTCCTGTCAGAGTTTGCTTCGTAAACATAGTGACCATAAGGCAAGTATTACAATAAGTCAGACTTGATTAATCTTGTTACTGCAGCATACACTTTCCTGACTGCTTTGAGAATTGTATTATTCTTATACAAATGATTATATCCAACTTGTAGAAGCATTTAGAGTGTATTAACTGAATCCTCTTTGGTGCAAGTTGTGTTTCAGATCCAGAAATTTTAAATTAGTCTGCTGGGAAGTGCCTTTGAAGCTGTTCTTTCCCTTCTCTGATGTACATTTTTTAAATTTCCATAATCCCTTGCTTGGCTAGTCGGGATGGAGAGGGTCTGGGCAAACCATGCTAGACAAAGTGCTCGGAGCAGGCAGAAGGAGCAGTATGCCCACGTGGGTGACGTCTGGAGGGCGAGTTAGACCGAGCGCTCGGGTGGTGGCGGAACCGGATCCCCTCAGCTGGGAGACAGCCAGCTGCTTTCTAAGACCACTGACAAAACTGTAGACAAGCAGGAGGCGAGGAGTCCTTGCCTGCTCCACTGTCATCGGTGACTGGCAGGTAGAACGAGCCCTGTCTTGGTATTTCATACACTTCAGAAACGAAGACACCCTTTGTGGAGAACAGACTGACTTCTGATAATAACGTAACCCTTCGTCACTGCTTGGCGTTTGAGGTTGTCAAAATGCTTGATCTTATTTGAGAGCCACAACAAACAACAGTGAGGAAGGAGGGGCAGGGACCATTTTCGGGAGGTGGAATGGTTTGCAGACATTTTTTGCTGCTGGTCAATAGCCTTATGGGAGTCTGAGCCCAGACCGCAGGGGTAGAAATCTAGCACCTTCTGTGTAACCCTGTGAGACTTCTGAGGTTGACCAGGAAAAGAACTTAGTCACCCATAATCCAGTAAAAGTCGTGGTAACATCTAGAAAGGGCTACCATCAGCGCCGTTAAGTTGGCAGTCACCGCGGGCTGCCCAGGCAAGGTGCCCCACGCCCCTGCTCCTCGGTACCAGAGGGCCCCTTGCTTTCTGCTGAGCTGGAATTGGCTGAGAATTGGCTTTCCCTAGGGTGTGAGCAATGAAGTTTAAATTTGCTGGTGTTCAGAAGCTGAAATGAGACGGAGAGGGGAGAGCTGGTGCAGTATCATATCTTCTGAGGAAATAATCTTCTGGGGAGGTGTTATTATGCCTACCTGAAAATTAAAGAAACCAAGTAAGAGAAAGGATAAGGGACTATTCAAGAGCATGGATTGCTTTGGGGGAAGATGGTTGGTGTGTCCGACTGAAGTTGCACGGTGAGGAGAGGCAGAGTGTGACCTGCGCAATCAAGGCCAAACCCCAGGATGTGCCCCAGCAGAGATTTATTTTTCAGGGTTTTTTTCATCTGGGCCCCTGCCATTCCTGATGTTTGGTATGATTCCTTCTGGCTCGTCCGCCCCTACTCCCCCGCCCCGTGTGTGTTCCAGTGTGGGATCGGCAGCTGGAGCCCTGGGTGCGGAGCTAACACAGAGCACTTCCAAAGCTGGAACTGGAATGTGCTCTGTCCCCTCCAGACTCTGCCCTCGTGCAAGGCCTTTGGGGCCAGCCGGTCACCTGGAACGGGACAGTCCCACCAGCTGAGGCCACACCTTTGGAGCCTTAGGCCCACCAAGCCCACTCTGCCTGCAGCCGAGTCCTACGAGGCCAGACGGATGGTTGCCCTCTTCCTCCGGGGGCTGGCCGTGTCCCTCCCTGCCGTTGCCCCCTCCCCTCACTGATGACAGTGATGTAAAGCCCCTTCCAGAGTGTTCTGTGATTCCCTGTAAACACAGCCTCCCCAGCTCCTTGCTTCTATGAAACCAACCACACTGGGGACACAGGTTTTGGGTGTCTCGAGAAGGGCAGCCACTCTTTCCCCCAGGCCCCTGGGCCCCGAGGCCTGGCGCCAGGGCCCACGTTCCTCCTGCAAGGCCCGGCTCCATTCCAACTCCCCACACAGGCTGAGGATGCTGATGACTCGAGTAAGCGTAAATTCCTCTGTTGTAGTCTGTACAAGCTCAGTTTCACAGGCCATGGCTGCAGGCAGCCCAGGTCTGTACGGGAAGAACCCTGCCCGAAGAAGTGGGTTCACTGCCCCGGGCGGTGCCCACACTGCGGGAGGAGTGTGCCAGCCACATTTCGAGGAGTGTGTTTGGTAAAAAAAAGACAGAATCCAGTGAAGATCCAATATATTTAAACAATGGGACGCCAGCTGTTTAAAAGGCGGCTGACCCATTAAAAAGGACGCAGAGGGGACTGAAAGCCACGAAACAGAAGGACAGTTGGAAGGGCTGGGAATAATTCTCTAAGAGAAAGGACTCAGAGGAGACGCTAAGTCCATGTGATGAGTACTTACTACGTGCCAGGCAACGGGCTACGACACTTGTGTGTTAGCTCATTCATTCCTCACAGCAGCCCCTGCTTTCCAATGAAGAAACAGAGGCGCAGGAAGGTTAATTAACTTGCCCAAGACCACACAGCTAGTAAGTGGCAGAGCCAGGCTATTAATATGAATCTGCTGGCCCCAAGCCCTTGCTTTTAATCCGTAAGATATATATATATACACACACACACACACACACACATACATGTATGTATATATATGTACATGTGTTGTGTCAAAAAGTTCAGGCTTGTTTCCTATGTCTTCCAAAGGGACAAATGACCTACGGACGAAGGTTATCAAAGAACAGCTTTCGTTTCAATCCCTTATATACAACTGACTGTAGTCGTCAAGAAGCGGCTTCAGGATGTGGCAGTTCCCACAGGAGGCGGAGGTAGCTGGGGTGTCGGGGGTGTGCGTGCTTCTGAGAGGGTGGCCAGGAACGCGTCTGCGCAGCGGTGACGGAAGATAACCTTCCGGGAGGGAGGGATGAGTTCGGATTTAATTAAGGCTTGACATTAGCACGGAGTGTCACAGCATTAGATAACACCTATTAGATGACCCAGTTGATTTTGGAACTTCGTCAGATGAACCTCTGAGCCGTCCCGTGTAACGTGCAGTGAGGGGGAAGGCGAGTCTCTCAGTCTCCTGGCGGGCACTCAGGAGCTGGGGCTGAGGAGGAATGGGTGTGCCCTGGGCTCCCCTCTCCGTCTTTTTAAGATAACCTTTGCTCTTACAGCCACCGTAGTCAGCGAGGAGCCAGGAGGCGCCATTGATTGAACAGGGTTTGCGCATTACCTTCTTTTGTTCCTCTTAGCTCTTTGCCTTCTTGGCTTCCACTGGCTTCATTTTCTCCTCACTTGCCTTTTCTAACCCTTTTCTTTTTGCTTCACTTTTGCCTAATACAGTCATGTGCTGCGCAATGTTTCGCTCAACGATGGACTGCAGATCCAATGGTGGTCCCGTGAGATTATAACGCTGTCTTTTTTTACTGTGCCTTTTCTACGTCTAGATGTGTTCAGACACAAAATGGCATTGTGTTACAATTGCCTACACTATTCAGCACAGTAGCATGCCGTATGGATCTGCAGCCCAGGAGTAACAGGAGCGCACACAGCGCAGGTGTGCGGTAGCCGTCCCGTCCAGGCACGTGTAAGCGCACTCTGAGATGCTCTCGCAACGATGGGGTCGCCTAAGGATGCACTTCTCCATCCCCATCGCTAAGGGATGCAAGACCGCATCATTTCTTCTTTTCCTTCCCTCCCCTCAGTCCTTATTGCTGATGGCTCTTCTCTGCCAGTAACCGGACGCCTCCACCACACCCACCACAGGGTCCTTTGTATTTTTTTTTAAGAGACAGGGTCTCACTCTGCCGCCCAGACTGGAGCGCAGTGGTGTGATCATAGCTCACCACAGCCTCCAACGCCTGGGCTGAAGCGATGCTCCTGCCTCAGCCTCCCGAGTAGCTGGGGCTGCAGGTGCCACAATGCCCCACAGCATCTGTTTTACTCTTCCTTCTTCCCCCACCTTTGGTGATGGCGTGAAGGAACAGGACAAGCCAATCCCTCCCCACAAACTCCCTTCCATTGCAGCAGTTACCATGTTCGCAGTAACTGTATTCTTCAGGATAATTAAGAGAATGTCTGTTCCAATCACAGATCTGCCCTTATTAGCTCTCTGTCATTGGGCAAGTGGCTTCACCCCGCTGATGTGTTTTATGTGCTACAAAGTGGAGATTTTCCATGTAGGCTTGTTGTGAAGGTGAATCAACATGACCCAGAGTATGAAGTAGCCTAAACCTGATATACAGTTGGCGCTCAAAAAATGCTACTTATTATTATTACTTAGAAACGTGTATAGCAATTTGACATTGTTGTATTTTATTTTATTTTATTTTATTGAGACACAGTCTCACTCTGTTGCCCCGGTAAGTGCCATGGTGTCAGCCTAGCTCACAGCAACCTCAAACTCCTGGGCTCAAGCGATCCTCCTGCCTCAGCCTCCCGAGTAGCTGGGACTACTGTACGTGCCGTGACGACCGGCTTATTTTTTCTATTCTTAGTGGAGACGGGGTCTCGCTCTTGCTCGGGCTGGTCTCGAACTCCTGAGCTCAAGCCATCCTCCCGACTCAGCCTCCCGGCATGAGCCACCGCGCCCGGCCTGACATTGTTGTGACATTTCTACTGTAATTTACAAAAGTATCCGTCCTCGTCCTCGAGAGATTAGGGCAGGAAGCAATCTTTCACTGCTGAAGCCATCATTCCCTGTCTTTGCGAAAGCTACTCACTGTGGATAGAGACAAGGAGTGAATTCCTCAAATGGTGGAAGAATCAACTGCAAAACGAGCCTCCTGTTTCAGTTTGGGGAGGGAATCGACAGGTAGGAATGAAAAAGCCTGCTCCTGAAGGCTGCTTCTTCCTCCTGTCGGCCTCTCCACGGGGCCCCTTTGTCACGGTCAGGACAGCTGCCGGATAAGCTCCCCCTCTGTGTGCTCATTCTTGATGAACCCAGAGGGGAGCTCGATGTCCCCTCACAAGAGGAAAAATTTAATTTCCTGCTGATCCAAGATTCATTTTATGTGATACGTAGGGACGGCGTGTTTACAAGTGGTTAGCAGGTATTAAGAGGCTTGAAGTGTGTCGTTTTCTTAACAGATAAGATCATTAACCCTCTTGACAAAAAAACTGACATCACTTTCCAGTATGGTTCCTATGTAATGTCCCCAAGGCACAGTGTGTTGCCACAAAGGCGAAATGAAAGAGCTCATGTGTGTAGATATCTGTTTACAAAGGCCTACTGTCTACAAAGGCCAGGCCAGCTGTTTGTCAAGGAAAAGAAAGCAGAGGCCACCGGTCCTTCCGAGAATATTTACGTTGCTTTTTCCTCTAAAGGAATGAGGTTTCTTTAATCCCTTTATTTCTATCAGAGAGCACAGATCAACCAAGCGCTAGATGTCACCCAGCTTACATGTTGTGCAATGGGCAAACGTCTAAGTGCAGGTCACACTGTTCTAGGAATTGTGGGGCCCCGGGAACGCACAGTGAATCTACTAGTTTCTAATCCATCAAAATGAATTGATATTGATAAGTTTATCGGTTTGACTGATGAACTTATAATTTGCCTATCCAGCAAATAGCTGACAAGCACAAGGCCCGGGTGTCACGGTGAGCTGGGTCAGGGACCTGCTCTCTTGGGATTGAATAGTCTAACAAGGTAGATTGCACAGGCAAATACACAAGCAAACATGGACTGTGTTTCACTGAGTCTAAAGTACCGTTGGTCATAAGACATTCCATCACGTAGGTACCACCGGAGTAAAAGCCACAGTGTGACTGTCAGATGTCACCAGTTGTAAGACACAGCTGTCTATTTCAGAAGTGTTAAAGTGGGAAAGAATTGTGTGTCTTAGAATCTGTGTGTGTGAGAATTAGCTTAGAAACAAGTCAATTATTAGTCGTGGTGAGTGCTTTAAAGAATCACAGTGGTGTTACGGGGAAGACAGAAAGCTTGGCTGTAGGCTTGGTGACAATGAGGGCGGAGGGCTGTGGGAGAGTCACACGCCGGCTCTGCCGGGTGGTGATCAGGGGCTCAGAGCAGGGCAGTCGACGTGGTGGGAGTGACAGGGAGACACTGGGGGTGGGGATTGAGGGGCATTCGGAGTGACTTGAGATGGAAAAGGAAGGCCACAACCACAGCCAAGGCCAAGAGCAAAAGAAAATGGGTGAAAATCCACCTTAGAGTTCATATGGGATCTCAAGAGACTGAATAGCCAAGACGATTGTAAACAGGGAGAACAAAACGGGAGGACTCTCACCTCCTGATTTCAGAGCCTGCTCGGCAGCTACAGCGCGGTGCTGGCATAAAGACAGACGTATAGACCCCTGGGACAGAACAGAGAGCCCAGAAACTAACCCTCACGTATATGGTCGATGATTTTCCCCAAGGGTGTCAAGAGCATCAGTGGGGAAAGGACAGTCTTTTCAACAAATAGTGCTGGGAACACTGTATGTACACATGCGAAAACATGAAGTTGCACCCTAACCTACACCGTGTATAAAAATTAACTCAAAATGGATTGGAGGCCTAAATGTAAGACCTAAAATGATACAACTCTTAGAAGAAAACATAGGTCAAAAGATTCACAATGTTGGATTTGGCAATGATTTCTTGGATATGACACCAAAGGGACAGGTAATAAGAGAGAAAATTGACAAACTGGACATGAAAAACCTCTGTGCACCAAAAGTCACTATCCACAGAGTGAGAAGGCAACCCACAGAATGGGAGAAAATATTTGCAAATCATGTGTCTGATGAGGAATTAATATCCAACATATATGGAGAACTCCTAAAACCAAACAACAAAAATCAACCT
>CAUYPO010041487.1:0-32162 GCA_963574435.1 Cheirogaleus major | reverse complement strand
TCGAACTCCTGAGCTCAAACGATCCGCCCACCTCGGCCTCCCAGAGTGCTAGGATTACAGGCGTGAGCCACCGCTCCCGGCCTATTCCTTCTAGTTCCTAACTCATGAAGTGTTAAGAACCTGCGAAGCCACAAGACCTTGCGATTTTTTTTTTTTTTGAGACAGAGTCTCACTCTGGTACCTGGGCTAGAGTGGCATCAGCCTGGCTCACAGCAACCTCCAACTCCTGGGCTCAAGCAATCCTCCTGCCTCAGCCTCCCAAGTAGCTGGGACTACAGGCATGCGCTACCATGCCTGGCTAATTTTTTCTATATATTTTTAGTTGTCCAGCAAGTTTCTTTCTATTTTTAGTAGAGACAGGGGTCTTGCTCTTGCTCAGGCTGGTCTTGAACTCCTGAGCTCAAATGATCCTCCTGCCTCAGCCTCCCAGAGTGCTAGGACTACAGGCATGAGCCACCACACCTGGCCAAGACCTTAAGATTTTTAAAATTTTGACTTGTACCCCAATCAGAGCTGAGACGTCCCAGTCTGGTTGGAAGTTACTTCTAGAAACTGAATGTTGTAAATCAGCAGGTTCCAGTGTCCAGCCATATCGGGCTGGGATTAGCCTTATCAGGTGGGATTAGCAATTCAGATGCCCCTGGGGGACACAGGCTCTGAAGACCAGAGTGAAGCAGAGGCTGCCCTCTGTGTCCCAGCCCCACGGGAGACTGAGCTCAGGACATCCCGAGGGGAGGAGTGAGGCTGTGACCTGCGGGGACTGTTCCATTTCCTGACCTGATGGAAGAGTGAGATAGGAGCCAGACAGGCCATGGAATGTTGCTGTTTGGATCTCCATGTCACCCCACACAGCTGGAAACCTCTGTACTCTGGCCTGTGCTGTGGCCTAGAACTGAAGGATCCCTTTCCACAATGACATCCAGTGCAAAAGGTCTCCAGCCCAGGACACAGATGGGGTCCAGCACAGCCATTGCTGGCCTTTGTCAGGGGAGTTGGTACCCTCGGAGTGGGCAGGAGCCATCAAGTCGAAGGGACCATTTAGAGGGCCAGCATGTCAGACTGGGTGCGGGTCATTAGAGGAAAAGCGTGGTGGGAGGAAGGGCCAGAGTACAGAAGGGTGCGGCCTGCACCGGTCAGCCTGGACTTCTGTGATTTTAAAGTGCAGCAGGAGGGATAAGTCGCTCCCATGTGGTCAGTGGCACATGGGTGCTGCAGGCTTCTGCCAGCTCGCTGGAGAGCCTGTGGGGAGCCAGCCCGCTTCAGAGGTTCCAGCGGTGGCCAAGAGTGTCCTGGAAGAACAAGGCAGGCTGGGCGCGGTGGCTCACGCCTGTAATCCTAGCACTCTGGGAGGCCGAGGCGGGTGGATCACTCAAGGTCAGGAGTTCAAGACCAGCCTGAGCAAGAGCGAGACCCTGTCTCTACTAAAAATAGAAAGAAATTAATTGGCCAACTAAAAATATATAGAAAAAATTAGCCGGGCAAGGTGGCGCGTGCCTGTAGTCCCAGCTACTCAGGAGGCTGAGGCAGGAGGATTGCTTGAGCCCAGGAAGTTTGAGGTTGCTGTGAGCTAGGCTGACGCCACGGCACTATAGCTCAGGCAACAGAGTGAGACTCTGTCTAAAAAAAAAAAAAAAAAAAAAAAGAACAAGGCAGAGGGGTGGATTGTGATTCAGGGAATCTGGCTGGTCCCCTCAGAGGGGATGGTATTTTCTGAGCAGGGCTTTAAGGGTGTGGGAAATGGTCTCCCAGACAGAGGGCCTTGCAGTGAGCGGGTGTGCAGACCTGGCTGCTCAGCCTGTGTTCTGTAAACCTCAGTCGGTTTGGAATGGGAAGTGCCTGGAAGAAGGGGCACAGATGCACGGGTGGCGAGAGAGCCCACCAGGCTCCTCCATGGGGGCCTTGAGTGCCCCAGGGGGAGATTCTCCTGTACACTGGATGCAGTTGGAGCTGTGGGAGGTTTCGGAGGATGAGAGAAACCTGAGCTGAATTGGATTTGGGGAAGAGGGTTGACGAGTCTGCTGGAAGGATTCCTGGAGTCAGACAGACGTGGCTGCGAATTCCAGGCCTGGCCAGTGGTAGCTGGGTGATTTTGGACACGCCACTTAATTGTGCAGAGCCTCAGTTTCCTCAGTTGTGCAATGGGTAGAATAGAGTTCCCCTCACAGCAGGGTTTCACAGCCATGGCAGTGCTAGCATTTGGACCGATGACCTTTGTCCTGGGGGCCTGTCCTGTGAGCTGTAGGGTGCTGAGCAGCATCGCTGGCTTCTGCCCACTCCGTACCAGCAGCGTCCTCCGGCCCTTAGTTGTAACAGCCAAAAATGTCTCCAGACATTGCCAGTTTCTCCTTGGGGGGCAGAATCACCCCTGGGTGAGAACTGCTGCCTTATGGGGTGGTTGGAGGGTTAGACACAATGCAAGAAAGCACCAGCTGCGGGGCCAGGCACTGAGGGCCTGAGGTGGTGGACACACTGTCAGAACATGGCAGAGCCCTGCAGTCTCACTGTCACCGTCCAGATGAAACCCTTAAGGATTGAACCAGGGGCTGGCTGGAGGCATCTAGGGGATGGGCTCCAAGGGGTTTGCCCACTGGTAGGAGGAGCAGCACACGGGAACCTCCCAGGTCTCGAACCCAGGGGACCGGGACTGGGAGAGCAGAGCTTCACCCGCCAGGAGAGGAGCCAGTTTAGGATGAAGGGCTCAGGCCGGGCCTCCCTGGGCCCAGGTTGCAGGTGGTCATCCAGGGCACCGTCCAGAACAGCAGGAGGGACGTGCCCAGCCCTCCAGGGAGCTCTGTCCGGGGAGACTGTGCCCCTGCAAGAGGCAGGGGAGCCCATGCCTCTTCCTTTGGCGCTTATGTTCCCTGGAGCCAGAAGGCTGGGCCACGCATGGGCCCTGGAGGAGGAAACTTGAGTTTGAAGCAAATGAGGGCGTGAAGGACAAGGACTGGATCCTGTGGCCCAGGCATCCCTGGCTTCTGAGGGTGCCACACAGGGAAGTCCTGTGGAAGAACCTCACAGGAACCGGCGCTGGCAGCGATGGATTTCCCTCTGTGGCTGCTCTTTAGCGAATAGGCCAGCACCCCACTGTTCACAGGCAGCCCAGGGTGAGTCCCCAACTTCTGGTGGCCTCCTGAGGCCGTGACATGGGGTGGATGCTGGCAGGTCTGCAGTCCTTGGTTGGGTCAACCGGCCCCAGCCCAGGGGCCCTCAAAAGGAGGCACGCATGTACTTTTGGGGGATGGGAGGGAGGGGACGAGCTGGCTCATCTTTCCTGCCGTAGGACAAGGTCTTCAGGAGCGTGACAGTTCTAGGTGCAGCTGCACATATTTGCGAGGTGACACATTTTTGTACCTAAAACATTTTCCCTAAAAAAGAACAAACCATCCGTCGGACACCCCCCTCTTCCTCCCTCCCACAACTTCAAAAGAGGACTTAAAAAAAAGAGAAACACCTGAGAGACCAAATAGAGGCCTTACACCCTCACCCATCCCCTGCCCGGATGAGAGAACCCAATCCTGCATCTTCCACCCACCGGGAGCGCCCGCCCTCAGGAGCGAGCTGGCGCCCGCGCAGGGGAGCGTGTGTCTGTGTGTGATGTGCCTTCATGCGTCACTCTATTTATGTTGTTCGCAGCCCAACGGTAGCGGCCAGGGCAAAGTCCCGGGGTCATTTTTGCTACCGCCGCCGCCTCCAGTGGCCAGACCTGTGCCCCTTCCTATGCCTGATTCCAAATCCACCAGCACTGCCCCAGACGGCGCCGCCTTGACTCCTCCATCACCTTGTAAGTGGACGATGAAACCGAAACCACAGCGCCCAGCACCCCCGGCCCGTCCAAACAGTCTCCACTGCAAAAAGAAAAGCCTCCCCTTCCTCACTGCCAAAGCCCCCAACCCAGGGCGCCACGGAGCCTCCCGCCCGGACAAGAGCAGAGCCGAGCCCCCCGACCACAGCCTCCCTCCCGGGCTTCAGTCGCACCAGCCAGCACCCCATGAGCCCCTGCCCGCTGCTCCCAGCCTGGCCCCTGGCCCAGGCCCCTCTGGGGGGCGGGAGGGAGAGCGCAGCGGGGGCGCGAAGGCCAGGGGTGCTGGCGGGGGTGGGAGGGGGCGGGGAGGCACAGCCATGCCATCTTCATGCCTGATTGCTGTTTTTTTTTTGTTTTTTGTTTTTGTTTTTTAATTTTTTGTTGTTTCGTTGTCCCCCTCCCCACACCAAGAAAATCAATTGTAACCACAAGGCGACGCCACCACCATCCCTTTTTTGCCTTGCCCCTCACCTCCATCCCAGGCCCTCGGGCCTCACCTGGAAAGATGCAGCAGGCCGCCCGTGACCCTCCCCCAGTCTCACATTTGGTTTCTCGTTGTTCCTCTTTTTTTTTCCCCCTCCCCTCCCTCTCCCTTCCCTCTCCTCAACTCCTTTCCCAGGTTGGATGTGTCAAGGACAGGGGGGGCTCTGAGCCTCACTTACTTCATCTCTATCTGTCTTTCTTTTCTTTTCTTTTCTTTTTTTTATTTTAAACCAATGACAAATTTTGTCAAAGGGAAGAGAAGAAAAATCTGAGTCGAGAGGCCCCAGGTAGACCCGACGTGGACAGGAGGCTGGGCGGAATGGTGTCTGGGGGCGGGGCGGGCAGCGCTCTGGGGGCTGGCAGGCCACAGGCTGGGGCAGTGCCGCGGTGGGAGGGGTGGCCCATCTCACACTGCTCTGCAGCTCGCGCTCTGTCTTTCCTGCTTTCTTGTGGTTTGAGTTCTTTTCCCCTCTCCATCCTCTTCATGCCATCTTTCCATCTGCATCCGCCATAGGACACATGGTCATGGTCATTGGAGGTGGGCAGGGCGGGGGAGGGGAGGCAGGCTGCAGGGTGGGGAGCACTTCTGGGGAGAGGTGGATAGAATCTGATGAGCACACGCACGGTCCCTGGGTGCGTCTGGTGCAGGGCAGGGTGTGGGCCTCCCAGGCAACCTGTGACACTCCTTGTCCCCTCTGGGGACATCTTCCCTCCTGTAGGGCTCCAGGGCACAGCCCAAGTAGAGCTCAGGGGTGTTTGGTTCATTTGTCCTCTTGGGTCCCAGGACAGCTGCCCCCAAGTGCCTGAAACCCGGGGCTCTGCCAGCCCTTCAGCCTCCTCATCCTCTGCCACCTTGGCCCATTTCAGGCCCTAGTACCACAGGCCTGTTGGACCTGGTGCATTAGTCAGAGAAGGAGGATGCCATGGGCCTGAGCCTTGCCACGCCTGGGCCCAAGCCGAGCAGCCAGCTGCAAGGCCCCTCTTTGACCCTGTCCTACCTGCCTCAGCCCTCTCTTGGGCCTCCTTTGAGTTCCCTAATCTACCTGCCCAGTCCTTGGGCCTGCCCAGGGTGGTAAGTTGTGTAGTATCTGGCTGGGCCGCCCAGCAGGAGAGGTGGCCTGGCTGAGAAGGCCTTCCCCACCCCCTCCCAGCCCCCTCTCTTTAATACCTGAGAGGGGCCGGGGAAAGCAGGGGTACCCCCTGAGGGTGCTTGGGGACCAGGGCTATCCCCAGCCCTGCCCAGCACCTCACTAGGGAACAGAACTAGGTCCAAGGGACCTCAGTTTCAGCCTCCAGAGCCCCTCCCTCACCCAGGCCATGAAAAAGGACACCTGGCTGAGGCCGTGGCTGCCAGGGGGTGCAGCGTGTGCTCCTGGTCAGTGAGAGGATGAGGGCCCCCCCGTGTAGGGGAGGCAGGCTCAGAGCCCAGCCTCCAGCACAGCTGTCCCTCTGGCCCGTCCTTCCCACCGCCAGCCTGAACCTTGGCAGTGTGGTCTAACCCAGTCTCTCCCTCTCTCAGCAGCCCCGAGGGGCAGTGCCCAGGTGGGCCCCGTGGCCTGACGGGGTATCTCCCTCTCTCCCCTGCTCCCCACAGCATTCGCAACGACAGGCACCGCCTCTGCCAACCGGTTTGTCAGCATCGGACCCCGGGACGGCAACTTTCTGAACATCCCACAGCAGTCTCAGGTAGGAGACCCTGGCCACCATCTGGATGCAGGGACAGGGAGAGCAGGCAGGGTCGGGGGCATCTTGGTGTTAGGGAAGAGGCTGGGGTCCTCAGGGCTAATCAGGGAGCAAGGGCGGGGCGGTGCTGGAGGGCCCAGGCTTCTGTACACCCAGCTGAGCCTGCCTCCCCAGGCAGCCCCCAGGCTCCCTGGCTAATCAGCTAATTGGATAATTAGCTCTGACAGCCCCGGCCCTGGGGAAGGCGGCCAAGGACCCAAGGCTAGAGGCGCTCTGGGCCAGGTCTGGTGGAAGCAAAGATGGAAGCCCCAGGCCTGTCAGGAGGAGGACAGTGTCTGCCTCACTGCCCTGGCCCCGGCCCTCCCCTATTCCCTGGCTTTGGGTGGGCTGGGCAAGGAAGGGAAGAGGGACAGAGCAGGCCTGGTGGGCTGTGTGCCCAGAGACTCTGGCAGGGCAGGGCTGGCTGCTACCCTGGAGGCCCCTCCCCCAAGTCCCTACGTGTTAGGGGGAAGGCCAGCATGCCAGAGCCCTCTGTCCCTGCTCCCATCCCCTGCTGACACCACCCCCAGTTCTCAGGAGGAGACAGATCCTGTCAAAGCAGGAGATAAACTAACCCTTAGCCCTCCAGCTGGAGGCCCCTGAACTTGGCCTTACATGTGTATATACGTGCACATGTGGGTGGGTGTCCCCATGAGGCTGAGAATAGCCCATAGAGCCCAGTGCCCACAGGGGCCCAGGGAGGACCCACCTGAGGAACGGGGCAGAGGCAGCTTCAGAGGGCCTGCAGCTTGCACAGCATGACGTTTTGGAAAAGAACAAATGTCTTTCTTTTGCACACTTTACGAAAACACCTCCTTGGAGGCTTCCTGGGCCCTGGGAAATCTACCTCTGTCCAGAGCCCCCAGGGCCACCTCTTGTCTCCTGCTCTGCCTCTGCTCTGAGGCTGGAGTCCAGAGAAAGTTGGTGGATGGAAGTTTTGTGTGTGGTTTGAGATTATTTTTTCCCTTTCTTTTCCTCAAAAAAAAGAAAAAAAAGACCAAAAAACTTTGTCAAACTTCAAACTTCAGAGCTCCCTAGTGGCAAGGAGGGGAGGGGAAGAGAACTTCAACCCCCTCCTGCTTCCCACCCCGTTTCCCCAGAGTCACGTCTGACCCGTCTGGTTTCCAGGAGCAACCAGACATGATGTAACACCCAGATGAACTTGAACTTGGGGGTGTTGAGAAGAAAAACAATGGCTCCGAGCAGGGGCTGGAGCCAGCCCCCTCCACTCTGTGCCAGGGAGGCCGAGAGAGCCCTGCTGGCAGAGGGCGGGAGGGGGTGCCAGAGGAAGGGACAGCAGGCGGGCCTCCCCTCCCAGCTCTGGGCGGGCACCAGGGGGCAGGGCTCGATTGCTCCCTCCCTCCCACCGCCTGCCCCGGCTGCCTGCAGCTCCGCAGTGCTCATGCTTCGCTCTGGGGACCACTGCCACGAGCCCTCCCCACTCACCCCATTTCCGCCTCCTCCTTTGCTTTGCTTGGATGTTTTGGGGCCAAGTCAGAGATTGAGGCAAGTTTAGGAAAGTTCGTCTCCCTCTTGTGCCTATTCCCACTCTTAGGCCCCCAAGCAGTGAGGAAAGGGGTTCAGGGCCCCCAAGCAGGCAGGTGTGTCTGAGAGTCGGGGGTAGCTGGAGCTGGACAAGCCGAGCTGGAGCCCTCAAGCCTAGGGGCAGGTGGGCGGGCTGTGCGGGCGCAGGGGGTACAATTGGGGTGGTTTCCACAGTAACCAGTGACTTTAGCTGATCTCTGGAGCACCAGATGGAGAGAGAACAATAGAGTGAGGGAAGAAAAGAGAATTTTAGCAATTTTGTCATTCCCTGGGCAGCGCTTTTTACTTAGTTTTAATCAATTTTGGACCTGGCTCAGGCAGCAGGGAGGGATGAGCAGAAAAGGCCGCTGTGCTTGGCAGCGGATCCCCCATTCCTGAGACCTGCGGGGAGGTGCCCAGGAGCCCCCTTGGAGCCGCCTTTGTCCCTAACTCCAGGCCTGGAACTGGAGTGTTCCTCCTCTGATGAGGGCCCCACAGTCTGAGCACTGGCGGTGGTTGCCCTGCCATGCAGCTTGGGAGACCCCAAAGGGGCCAGTGGCAGGGCCTTGGCATGGTCTGCCAAGGGCAGATAGGACAGGTGGGGCTCCCCCTGTCCTGCTTGTTCACGGTCTCCTTTCACTGGTGGGGAAGAGAGGTAGGCTCACGGCCAGAGCCAGCCCCCCCCCCCCAAGCCTCAGGAGAGTGGTGTGAGGGTTCCCCTGCAGTGTCCTCTTGGGAAGGGGATCCCAGAGAGCACCAAGGGCTGAGCTTGTGGGGAGAGGGGTCTCACCCAGGCAGTTCCCTGCCCCAGGCCTGGGCCAGAAGCCCAGAAGCTGCCTCTTCCCCACCCACTCAGGGAAGGCCTTGGCCTGGGTTTCCGCCTCAGCCTCCCCAGGCCCCAGCAAGCCTCTGTTTGGCCTTTAGTCAACTGCCGGGTTGGACTTGGGGCAGGTGCTCAAGGAGCCCTGACGAGGGAAGGCAGGTCGCTCTTGTGTGTGTTGTCCGGCACATGGCAGGATGTTTAGGTCTGCTAACTTCTCTGCTCCCAGCAGTGCCTGGTCACTGTGGCAGTCCCGACCCCCACCTTTCCAGATGCCCGCGATTGATGCCATCCAGCGCGGTAGCCACTAGCCACATGTGGCTGTTTACATTTAAATTAACTAACAAAAGAAAAATTTAGTTCCTCGGTCTCAGTAGCCACATTTCAAGTGCTCAGAAACCACTTGTGGCTAGAGGCTACCGCATTGGACAGCACAGACAGAACATTTTCGTTGTTGCAGAAAGTTCTAGATGATCTCTGAGACTGTTTATAATTCTTTTTTTTTTTTGAGACAGAGTCTCACTCTATTGCCCAGGCTAGAGTGAGTGCCGTGGCGTCAGCCTAGCTCACAGCAACCTCAAACTCCTGGGCTCAGGCAATCCTACTGCCTCAGCCTCCCGAGTAGCTGGGACTACAGGCATGTGCCACCATGCCCGGCTAATTTTTTCTATATATTTTTAGTTGGCCAATTAATTTATTTCTATTTTTAGTAGAGACGGGGTCTCACTCTTGATCAGGCTGGTTTTGAACTTCTGACCTTGAGCGATCCGCCCGCCTCGGCCTCCCAGAGTGCTAGGATTACAGGCGTGAGCCACCGCGCCCGGCCGGTCCTCAAACTTTTTAAACAGGGGGCCAGTTCACTGTCCATCAGACCGTTGGAGGGCGGGACTATAGTTTAAAAAAACTATGAACAAATTCCTGTGCACACTGCACATAACTTATTTTGAAGTAAAAAAACAAATGGGCAAAAACACCCACATGTGGCTCGCGGGCCATAGTTTGAGGATGCCTGCTCTGGAGAGTCACATGAGAAAATTCAAGTGAAGTAATTAACATGATGTTTGGCACATAGTAAGTGCTCAATATGGGTGAATTAGTAGAATAAGAGGATGCATGTTTATGTGGGTATATGGGTATATACAAGAAAGATTTAACAAATAGTATCAAGAATGTATATATATATATGGATAAAATGGGAAATTTTATACATGGGGGATTATGCTGGAGAACAAACATAGATGGCTACTGTAGTTAGAGTTCCTGGGTAGCCAGGGGCTAGTATGAGGCCTGGTATTGTATTATATTTTTAGTCAGGGAGAAAATGAAGGGGTAAAAACTATGTAGTCAGTAAAAGCACTACTATTGGAATCATACAAATCAGGGATCAAATCATAGCTTTCCATTCACAGGCTCTGTGAACTTGAGTAAAGTGACTTAACCTCTCTCAACTGTAAAAATTTCCATATCTGTAAAATGGAGATGATAAATTGAGGATTGAATGAAATAATCCATCTAAATGGCCCAGAACATTCTCTGTCACGTAGTGCTCAGTCGATGTTAGCTGCTCTTTACTACCTTAAAATTTTGACTTGGTCCAGGAATGCCCCGTAGCAGGCATAGGTCTTTTAGTCAGGGAGGACATTTTCTGTCAAAAGCTGGCTTTTGGAAGCTTCGCCTTTCAATATGGAGGATGTTTTGAGCTCCTCTCCTTTCTAGTAGTCTCAGTTTCTGGCCCAGGCCTGCTGCAAGCTGTCCTGGGGGCAGGGTGCTTTTGTGATATTTGTGGTGGCTAAAAATCTTTTTCTCAAAAAATAAAAAAGACTTTCAGTGTACAAGTAGAAAGAGAATGGAAACCACATGAAAAATTTAGTCCATTTCAATATGTTCTTAGTCTTCCATTCTACATCCTGCTAGGGCTTCTTCTGCAGATGATGGCTGAGAATATCCTCTGTAGAGTAATAAATCACAGGAACATTAAATGCATCCTTGCAGCTGCACCAGGGCTAGTTAGAGGCCTATTCAAGAGAAGGGCTCTGTGGAGGGGTTTTTTTCCTCCTCCTTTTAAAAAGCCACCTGTACCATTTTTGTCTTGGTTTTTAAGTGGAAATGATTTTAAGATGTAATTTTCTTCCTCTACTTGTATTTACAATGTACAAATAGTTCTTTGTTAACAGGGAAATAAAAAAACACAAACACAAATGCCAAACCTAATTAAGGCTCTTTAGAGAAAGTGTGCCGCTTTAACTTTCCAACTTCCTTTCTGAGTTAGAAATTTGGGGGCTGGACAAGACGCAGGTGGGAGGAATTGCTTTATTGACAGCTGGCCCTGAATCTCTCACATTCCTGGATGTGCACCAGTTCAGGGTACAGGACTATCTGAGAGAACTAGGGCTAGTTTGGAAAGAGCACATACTGTAATCTAATTTCTTTGTTGTTGTTGTTGATTGGCATAATCCCAAAAGTTCTTTGAGGCTAGAAGAGATAGCTTTGAGGAGAAAATTGGGACCAGATCATCTAACCCAGATGTCAAAAACAAGGCCTTCAGAAGGAAAAAAAGAACTTTTATTATAAACCAGGACTTGAGGGGGGAAAAAATCACTTCTTTATAAAGTAGACCTTGAGTAGGAAAAATCCTTTCATTATAATCATATCAACCCTAGTTAGATTCACATAATGAAGTTAGCTGTGCAATTTGATGAAGATGATGATCAGCCATGTAGAATGATTCAAAGAGTTCCAGAAGCTCCTCCTCTGTACAATAAAATCATTTCTGCTCAGAGGTCATAGTGCCTGATATCTCTTCATCAGTAGTTCTTAACCCTTTTTTGGTAAAGGACTTACTTTAGAATCTGGTGAAAGCTACTGACCTTTTCCCCCAGAAAAATTGCTGCACATGTATATACACCCCGTTTCTTTTCTTCCTTTTTTTTTTTTTTTTTTTTTTGAGACAAGGTCTCACTCTGTCACCCGGGCTAGAGTGCCGTGGCATAAGCCTAGCTCACAGCAACCTCAAACTCCTGGGCACAAGGGATCCTCCTGCCTCAACCTCCTGAGTAGTTGGGACTACAGGCATGTGCCACCACGCCTGGCTAATTTTTTCTATTTTTAGTTGTCTGGGTAATTTCTGTCTATTTTTTTTTTTTTTTTTAGTAGAGATGGGGTCTTGCTCTTATTGAGGCCGGTCTCTAACTCCTGACCTCAAGCAATCCTCCTGCCTCAGCCTCCCAGAGTGCTAGGATTATAGGTGTGAGCCACCACGCCCAGACCAGAGTACATTTTCATGGGGTTCACAGACTCCTGTGAACTGCCCTAGGGAGATTTTGAATCATCAGCATTTCTCATGGGGTTTTCAAGAGCCACATAATGGGCACCCTGCCCGCACATAGACCACTGTTGATTTAAGTTAAAAAGAAGCTCCATCCCATTTTAATCGTGATCACATTAAAATATTATTTAAAACAACATACTTAATAATGATTTTATACCAGGGAAAGGGATAGTATTTAGGGGCATTATTTCACTGAGGCATATAGGTCTGCCTTGGTGATGCACAGTTTGATCACAGATCAAGTTTCATTTTGAGTTTCTACTAAATTAAAAAAATTTCTACTAAATTAAATTTCTACTAAATTAATTAATTTCTACTAAATTTCTACTAAATTAAAAAAAAGCTGAGCTTTTAAATACTTCAGGACAGGTGAAATAAGAATAGTAAAATTTGATAACTGTTTGTCTTAGGTTCCCCCAGAGCAGAGTCTGAGGCAAGGACTTAGGTATAGTTACTATATTTGGGGTGTTATTCCAGGAAGCAGGAGTGAGATAGTAGAGAGAATTAGAGAACAAGGAAAAGTCAATGCAAAGATGCATTACGAGGTTGCTGCATTGGGCAATAAGGGCTTGATTCTGGCTGGACTTCTTGAGAAGGATTCAGAACATCTCTCAGAACTGTCCCCTTGTTGGATGAGAGGGTCTCATCCATTGGTTTCTGTGCCCTACTAGCTGAAGGTTACCCCCAAAGGCTGGGTTGTGCTTTCATGTGGGCTGGCTTTGGAGAAGGCACTGGGACAGAAGCAGAAAGAAGCCTAATCTTACATTGGGATGCTGTCAGGGTGATGTGGGTCTGAGCTTGCATAGAACTGTCTACCCTAGCTCTGGCTGAAGTCAGAGGTGGTTTGAGGGGCTCTGATGTAGGCTACCAGAGGCATTTGCTACATTACCGAATGTGGTTAGTGGATACATGGAGGTTCATTATCTTATCCACTCTACTTTTATACATGTTTGAAATTCTTTCATAATAAAAAGTTAAAAATCTTATTTCAGAATCCTAAGTCATTGGGAACTGCCTCAAGTATTTAGTGGCTTTATCATAGAGTTTTGGATGTTTGGGGGCAAACCTGGACCTAGAAATTACAATGACAGTTCCCTGATGACACTTTGAAGCACTCCATCAAATGCTAAAGCCCTGAGCAAATCACACTTAAAGGCTGGAAGGTTGAATAGTTGAACTTGGGAGATAGATGGGTGTGGATTCCTAAATCATCTCTTTGAGTGCATTCAATTCTGGAAAGTGTGGTTGCAAGTTCTACTGAAAGACTTGGATGTGATGTTTAAATATACACAATAAAATGTAGTCTATTTATTTCTTCAAGAAGTGAATAAAATCTCCACATGTTGAGACAGAATCAAATTCTTAGTAATAAAAGTGTTTGCACTAACTATAGTTTGGTATTTAAAAAAATCATGGTTATTTTATCTTTAACATTAAACATGGCAGTATTTCACCACTGAAATAATACTTGCAGCCTCTTTAAGATTCTGAATATATGGCTGTGAAACCACTCGCGAGCAAGGTATTTAAAATCTGAGAAATTATCTTTAGTGGCATTATCATTTTCATAAAGTCCTTTTTCCCCATCCCTGTATCAAAAACTTATGGAAGAGCAGTTTCTCTCAACAGCTGTCATGCTTAGTGTGGAAAAGTGGAGGTTGGTATTTGCTGCTTATTTGTTTGTACAGCATACTGGGAAGACATACCCTTAGGGTGCCACAATGTTATTATATTCACAATTTTTATTGTTTTCTTCAACACTGAATCATTATCAGAGGGCATATTGCTGATTGCTGTTAGTGAATCAAGCAGCAAGTGGCTTGGCATTTGGGTGCAGCTTCTATTATTTACAAAGCAACATATTTCTGGGCTGCACTCATGGCTAATGCTTCTCAGAATTGACCTCAGTGCTCCTTTTCCAATCTACTTCACAACTCACGAAAACACTTGTTAACTAAATTAGAAACTTTTCCCCTTATGGAAAGACACTGGATCCCTCTTATATTGCTGGTGCAGTATAAAATGGTACACTCATTCTGAAAAAGAGTTGGACAGTTTCTTATAAAACTAAACATGCAACAACTATACAACCCAGCAATTGCACTCATGGGCACTTATCCCAGAGAAATGAAAATCTGTGTTTACAGAAAAACCTGTACACAAATGTTCATAGCAGCTTTATTTGTGATAGCACCAAATATGTGAATAGTTAAACAAAGTGTGGTATGTCCGTATCATAGAACACTACTCACCAATAAAAAGGAACATATTATTGATATGCACATCATTTTCGGTGGGTCTACAAGGAATTATACTGGGTGAAAAAAGGTAATGCCTGAACTACATACTATATGATTCCAAATATATAACATCCTTGAAAATGACAAAATTATAGAAATAGAGAACAGATTAGTGGTTGCCAGGAGTTAATAAGGGGGTGGAAGTTGGGGTAGTGGGTATGGCTATAAAAGGGCAACATCCTTGTGGTGATGGAACTGTTCTGTATCTTGACTATATCAATGTCAGTATCCCAGTTGTGATGTTGTACTATGGTGCTGCAACATGCGGTCATTGGGGGAAACTGGGAAAATTGTACATGGTTTCTGTCTGAATTATTTCTTACAACTGCATGCAAATCTACGATTATCTCAAAATAACATGATTAATTTTTTTAAAAAACCTCTCCTCTTATAGCATGTGATTTCAGAGACAAAAAGAAAAAAATGTCACGGAGCACTTCTCCCGTGTGTGTGTGTGTGTGTGTGTGTGTGTGTATGTATACACATTACTCCTATGCCAAGAATCTGCACATCGGTGATTTTGTCTGACTCTAAAGTAAAATATTTGCTGGCGTCCACATGTGATAGTAATTGCCTTTCTATATTGTGTGCCATAGATATTATGGATGTCCAGTGATGCTTTTTGTTACAGGAATTTTGCCAACAACTTATTCTTCTTTCTCTAAGTCATTTTGTCATTAATATTGTGCCTGGTTTTATAAGCTTCTTGGCAATGAAGTGACTTGTACTTGTTTTGCCAAGAGGCCTAATAACTTTGAAAGATACCCCTATAGCTTTAGTATCTTCTCTGCCTTAGTCATAATATTCATCAATTCCATACAGCAAAGAATTACTTCATGCTTACTCTGAAAAATTCAATTGGTTTACCACAAGTTTAACCATACTTTAATAATTATGTAAAAGCTTTGATGACTTCATGCTACAATTTGATACACAGAGCATGCTGGAGACTGGGACAAATGGATGACAGGTCTAATAAAATCAAATTTTCAGATATTTATCTTCTTACTTCATATTTGCATTTTTGGCTGCTTGTACGATATTATCACACAAACACAGGCTTATTTGTCCCAGCACATACAGATTCACATTCTGTATTTGTACTGGAGACCTGTTCACTGTTTATGTTTATGGTGTTTACTGAATTGTAGCATTTAATTCACTATTTTTATTACTACGTTAATATTCAGGAAACCACTTTTTTTTTTTTTTTTTGAGACAGAGTCTTACTTTGTTGCCCAGGCTAGGGTGAGTGCCGTGGCGTCAGCCTAGCTCACAGCAACCTTAAGCTCCTGGGCTCAAGCGATCCTTCTGCCTCAGCCTCCCGAGTAGCTGGGACTACAGGCATGCGCCACCATTCCCGGCTCATTTTTCTATATATTTTTAGTTGGCCAATTAATTGCTTTCTATTTATAGTAGAGACGGGGTCTCGCTCTTGCTCAGGCTGGTTTCGAACTCCTGACCTTGAGCTATCCACCCGCCTCGGCCTCCCAGAGTGCTAGGATTACAGGCGTGAGCCACCGCGCCCAGCCAGGAAACCACTTTTGAGTGGTTGACTTGGTTGAGGGATATAATGATACACAATAGTTATAACAGAAAATGCAGATTTAACTAGCATAAGCAATAACATGTAAAAGGCACAAATGTATGTTAACAGACATGAGTCGTATCCTGATAAGTGAGTGTTGACACAGACAAACACGGTTCTTGTAGAGCATGAACATAAGGATTTAAGAACATAAGGATTATTAAGAATGTAATGCAACTGTTGTGAAAAATAATAATTAGCCTTACATCTCAAATATGTGAAAACTATATGAAAAAATAATCTTACTATTTTTTTCTCTGCCATTTGCTAGGTTTCTGGGAACGATCAGTGGCTCTGGATCATTCAGAGTCCATGCACCTCACTTTGAGGAACAGTGCCTAAGGGAAAGGTATATGCTACACATTAAACACATTTATTTCGGCCGGGCACGGTGGCTCACGCCTGTAATCCTAGCACTCTGGGAGGCTGAGGCAGGAGGAACGCTCAAGGTCAAGAGTTCGAAACCAGCCTGAGCAAGAGTGAGACCCTGTCTCTACTAAACATAGAAAGAAGTTAATTGGCCAACTAAAAATATAGATAGAAAAAATTAGCCGGGCATGGTGGCGCATGCCTGGAGTCCCAGCTACTTGGGAGGCTGAGGCAGAAAGATCACTTGAGCCCAGGAGTTTGAGGTTGCTGTGAGCTAGGCTGACGCCACGGCACTCACTCTAGCCTGGGAAACAAAGTGAGACTCTGTCTCAAAAATATATATAAATAAATAAACCTTTTTATTTTTAAATTACATTTTTTTTTTTTTTTAGAGACAGTGTCTCACTCTGTCACTCAGGCTGGAATGCAGTGGTGTGATCATAGCTCACTGTAACCTTGAACTCCTGGGCTCAAGTGATCCTCCTGTCTCAGCCTCCTGAGTAGCTAGAACAACAGGCACCCATCACCATACCTAGCTAATTTTTAAATTTTTTTTTGTGGGGAGTGGTATTTCGTTATGTGCTCAATTTCTGGCCTCAACTGATCCTTCTGCCTTGGCCTCCCAAAGTGCTAGGATTATAGGTGTGAGCCAGGGCACTTGACACAAACACATTTATTAATACATCAAGTTTTGATTCTGTTTAAGTTGATTGAACCTGATTGAACTTGATCAGCAAGTTTTTACTTTGGATAGGAAATTGTGACAAAACAGATGCTTTTCACTGATAGGAGAGAAGGGGTAGCATCTTCCATAATTATAGAGTTGTAGCTGGATGAGGCTGTCCAGCTAGGTACTATGCATATTTCCCAGTCACCCTGTGGCTTTGTGACCAAAGGAATGTGAGCAGGAGTCATGTGTGCTTTTTCTAGGTTCAGTCCTTTAAACTTTGCACATGTGATCCTCTATGCTTTTTTCCTCTTCCTGCTGGCAGAAACATGAATGTGTCTGTAACACAGCTTCAATTAGGCGGATGAAACTGTTGCCTTATATGAAGGTGGAAAGACAGGATGGAATGAACCCAAGTCCATGAGTGACTGAATAAGCTGAGTAGGTCACCTATGCGCTGTAGACTGTCATGTGGAAAGAAACTTCCTTGTTTTTGACTCCCTGTACTGTTGGGTCTTTATAGCAGCTTAGCCCTTTAACCCTGATAAAGAAGGGGAATCCCTGCAGGTCTGAAAGCCCTAATTGCTAGGTTATGGGGAAGAGTGGCTCTTCATGGCCCAGGAAGGAAAAGGGAGTCCGGTCTTGGCACAGGACTATTATCCTGTCAGGTTGGAATCAACCTAGTTGTACTAACTCCAACTGGGAGGTTTCACAGTGACTCAGTGGCCAATTAAATATTTTCAAATTCACAATTTATTGTGAGGCTTTCACACACCAACAATCATGCAAATAAATTCAACACACACACACAGGCAGTAATAAGAGAGAGGGGGAAGGAACCACAGTGAGTAGCTTGGAAGACCAGCATGCTGACTGATGAACTAGCAGGTCCGGATTTCCCTTAAAACGCCTACCAGCCTGGTAGTATGGTGTGTGGGGTGTTCCACTGCTCTTCTTCCAGCTGAGCTTCTGGCAGCTGCTGCTAATTGAGAGGAGGCCTCAGAGTTCTCAGGGGCAGAGCTTTTGCAGGCTTCTCGGCCATGGTCAGTTTCTTTGCAGTTTTTATGACCTTCCACAGGAGTGTCCATAGCCATTATCTCAGCCACCTTGTGGCTTCACTTTCTAGTCAGATCTGGGGGCTGCCTACCCACAGCAGGTGTTATCTTATCACCTCAGTCCACCATACATATGCTTATCACTTTGAGGGGTCAGCAATTTCACTGTGGGCTGAGTCATTTGTCATAAGTGACTCCATTTTAAGACAATTCAAATCACAAAACATTATTATATATCAACTTCCCACCATGGTAGATGAGTATGGCAGGTGAGCGTCCACTTGATTTTTTTTGAGACAAGGTCTTGGGCTACAGTACAGTGGCATCACTGTAGCTCACTACAACCTTAAACTCCTAGGCTCAAGCAATCTTCTTGCCTCAGCCTCCCAAGTAGCTGGGACTAAAGGTGGATGCCACCATGCCTGACTAATTTTTTAAGTTTTTTATAGTGACGAGGCCTTGCTATTGCCCAGGCCAGTCTTGAACTCCTGGCCTCAAATGATCCTCCTGCCTCAGCCTCCCAAAGTGCTAGGATTACAGATGTGAGCCACTGCACCTGGCCTGTCCACTTGATTTCTAAGGATGATTTTGGTGGTACTGCCAGGCAGGGGAGACAAAAAAACAAGGAATAAGCTTGCTTGTTAGTCATGCAGAAATGTAGTTTTCCAAGAAAAACTGACTCAGGGGAACTGGTGGCACTTAGTCATCCAGTTTAGGATTAGAAGGAAATCAAATCGAGGAAGCCACATCAGACCCAGGTCATCTCTGGATTAGCTGATGCCAGATCCAGGAAAGTGGCAGTTCTAAGCTCCCTGAAGGATGGCTGGGGCTCCTGATACCTTTCCTACTTCAGTCATGATTAACCTAAGAACTGTGGTGGAACTGAGTCTACAGATTGTGGCTTTGTTAGTGGCTTCAACTATAAAGACTGGGGCCAGAAGAAATCAGAGAGAAATCTCATTTACCTCACAATTTCATCTACAGATAATCTTGTACCTCAGCCACTGCTAGGGTACCTTCCCATAAACTAGAAAAAGTGCCCCCTTTTGGGGGCATATGGCCTAACAAGTACACATGTATCAAATTAGGAAAAGAAAGTGTGGCTTGGTGAGTACAGTGAAGTCTGGATTTCAGCCCCCCATTCACCTCCATGACTAGGCATCTTTGTGTGGTGAACAACATACACAACTGTACATGGTGGCCTTGCAGACTACCAGAGGTACAGTGAGAGTGAAGAGTGATATTGGACAGTGAAGAAACAATTCAAATGTGACCCACTGGCTAGAGGTACTTACAGGAAAGGCAAAAGGAAACTATTTTGGAGACGCAAAAGGTGAAAGGTAGTTTAAGAACAATTTTAAACTTGATATATCCAAAGGGCTTTCCCCAAATATACAATGTCCTTTCTTGTATCTATACCTTTAGTCATGCTGTTCTCCATCTGAAGCATCCTCTCTGGTTATATGATCCCTACACATGCTTCAAAGCTCATTTCTAGACTTACATTTCCAAAAATCCTTCCGTGACCTCTGTAGGTCACAAAGATCCCTTCCTCCCTCTTTCCATTGAACTTTGACCATAGCACACTTAAGTTTCTGCCTCACATCATGGTCAGTGCTTAGCCTGGCTTGGTTTCCTTTTTGGCTGATGACTTCCTTTCTGAAGCCTTTCATCCCTTCTTTTTTGCCCCCTCTATACCTGTAGGAGTTTATTACACTTATGTGTTTACACATCAGTCTCTCCCTACTGGATTTTAAGCCCTTCAAGGCAGACACTGTGGACTTTTCTTATCTCTATCTCCACCTAGCATGGGGCTCAACAAATGTTTGCTGAATAAACAAATGAGTAATCCATGCTCAAAAAGACATCCATTTGTTTGAATGATGGACAGCCTGGAAAATTTCCAGTCTCGAACAGTGTTTGTTTTTATTCAGGGAACCTCCAACAAGTTCCTCCAACAAGGGTCTGGGGACCACTTGTGACCAATCAGCTTTAAATCTTTCCCCTTTTAGACACTATTTTAATAAATCTTTGCAGTAGAAAGAGCACTGGACTCATTAAGTGTTCTAGTTCAGTTCTGCTACTGACTAGCCATGTGACTTTGAGCAAGTTGAATCACCTCTCTGGCCAGCCTTAATTTCCAAATCTGCAAAATGAAGAAATAAGCTTTAATAGTCTACAGTGTTATAAAGCAACATAATAAACAATGTGTTAATTGAGCTGAACTGTGAAAATATATTAATATTTCTGGTAATGCCTAACTCATAGCTCAGTTTGAAGCAATTTTTCTTTGGCAGTGAAATGTCCATAAGATGTTTTATGTGTCCAATGACCAATAAGCAGCTGTAGGAAGCTTGGGGAAAATATAACTCTCCCTCTTGGCTTGTGCGATTTTACTTTTGTTGTTGTTGTTGTTAATGGACTGCCACCACCTCATCTCTTTCCTGCAGGAAGCTTTTTTGTTGGTTATAGATTTGAGCATTACAGCATGGGGGTTAAGGATGTAGGCTCTGGAGTTAGATGACTGGGGTTCAATTCTAGCCTCACCAATTAGCAGAGGTGTGACTTTGGTAAGGCCCTTAATCTCTCTGTGCCTCAGTTGTCTCATCCAAGGGATGCTGTGAGGTTGAAATGAGACAATGTATACCAAACACTTAGCACCACACTGGCACACAGGACATCTTGGGTGAATCTCATGCGTTATGATGATTTGCCCTCAAACTCCATGCTTCCATCCTGCTGCTCCTCTAACTCCCCTCTGGTCATTGGGATATGTTCCCCTTGCTTGGAACACCTTTCTCCCTTAACTCGTTTTCATCCTTTAGGCCTCAGTTCAGACATCAGTTTCCAGGGAGGTCCCTTCCCAGATCCTCTTGGAATGGGTGAGGAGTCCCTCCTTCATGCTCCTACATCATTTACACTTCTACATCGTGTATTGTAATTGCTCATTTCCTTGTCTGTGTCTCCCATTAGAACCTCAGCTCCATGAGTTTGGGGATTACATCAGTTTTTTTCACTGCTGTATAAGCTGTGCTGGCACACAGTAGAAATTTATTAAATGTTTGTTGATTAAATAAATAAATGGCAATAGACCTCCAGCTTAGATCCCTTGGGGAAACCATACCAAGACAGGATTACTCTGTTAAAGCTTAACCTCTGGGCAGCTGAAAATTGTAGAGCCAGAGCCTCAAGGCCTGTGATCCTTTTCAGAAACCTGATCCCTGTGTACTGTGTGGGCCACAGTGGTATTGGGAGGAACAGCTTTCAATTGGAGGGGGTCCTATACATTGTCCAAGCTGCTGTGGCATCCACCATCTTTCCCAAGCTAGTTTGTGTAATAATGCCTAGAGGCTAGAAAACTAAGGGCAGTCCAATACCCTTCCAAGCATTCTGGGAAATACAGTACATGTGCTTCTGTTTGTGGCATGTGAACATGTGATATGTAATGTGCTGTCTTTTTGAATATTCATAAACTCTTATCTTAAATTTCTTTTGTTTTAATGGACGTTTCTGTCTTTGTGAACAAAATGATAGCTTCCACTGGCAGAGCTACTAGAGCCAAGATGGTGGCTCACAGGCTGAAGAGCCTCAAGAGATAGGCTTAGAAGTCATAGGGGACAGGCTGAACAATAGTCCTTTCCTTTCTTCTCCTGAATTCTGCTGATTCCATGGGGAACAATCACAGAACATTCTCAGAGACCCCTAAGTGACCATCGCCTAGACTAACCTCTTGTAGAGATATTTTACACATTTCTCTAAAACTTGCAGGTGGCAGAGTTTGAGATAAGTGGACAGGTAACCTAGAGCAAGTGAGAATTGGAACCAGGGAGATAGCCAACTGCTCTCGACATGGGAAAACTAGCCATGTGTTCTTATCGCAGATTTGGGCACTGGGGTTAGAGCTGGAGAGTTTAACCCTCACTAGACAATTTGAAAAAAGTACATTTTATCTTGGAAGACTCATCTCATCCCATTATCAAGGGGCAATTTAGAGTCACATTGCTCCTGTGGAGTCTCTGGGTAGGGTTTTGCTAAATCTACTAAATTGCCAGATTTAGCAAATAAAAATATGGGCTGCCCAGTTAAACAACAGGTATTTTTTTAATGTTTGTATATTTCAAATATTACATCCTGTAATTTGTCTGGAAACTCTATTCCCAGGTCATTATCACTTGGAGCACCATCTTGTTGATGTGCTTAATAAGGCAAAATGCCTGAGAAGCCTCCTAGTACTAGGGGGCACGCTTAGTAGCTAGAGTCAGTTCACCTTTCTCAGCATTGCTGGAAGCTCTGAGAGGCCAGCAGAGCTCCTAATGAGCTGAATTGTATGTGTAGGTGGGGGGGGGGAAGGTGGAGTGTTGCCTTAAATAAGACCCTGCTGATGGTGTGTATAAAGATGGGGTTGGATGGGACAGCTGGTCTTTCAGCAGCCCTGTCCCCCACTTCTCTTTCCCCCTTTTTGTATGTCTTTAAAGACTCCACTATTTTATTCTGCTCTAAACCTCTTTTTCCAACAGCCAATCCAAATCACTCAAGGCTCTTGAAACTTTCAGCCTAAAGTCAACTTATCCTGATAAACAGAAACTGCAGGATTCAAAGGAAGGCACTACATGTGGAATATTCAATAGAAAAAAGCAAAAAAGAGAGTTGCTTAGAGGCCCCATGCCTATACACATGCAAACAAAGAACCCAAATATGGGAATCTGAGAGGACCACTAGGGCCTCACTTGGCTATTTAAATAAGAAAAATGATGCAGATTCAAGTGAAAGACAGATTAAACTGGAAGCAGTATTTGGCAAAAGCAGCTTTTGGACTAGTGAGCTGAAAGGAGGGGCTGTTTGTTTCCCTGCAGATGGCTTGCAGCCTCCTGTAAGGAAAGAGTTTTTCCCACATGCTCTTTGGAGTTGGACTGCGAGGGCTTATTGCTCAGTGACCTACCCTAGCTTGTTCACAGCATAAAAGGACAACTTGACCTACTTGAGACTGAGGGCCCTGGGAAGAACTCAAATCACTCTCAATGGCCTTTAAATACTCTTCCCAGGGTTTGTGCTCAGGGAACTGTTTGAAAGGCACAGACACCTGGGTGGTTTTATAGGATAATAAAAAGATGGGGGGTGGAGGTAGGATGGGGATAATTCTGCCTTTCTGTCCTGTTCCCAAGGAACCCTGGGGTACAGTGATTGTGAGACACTGTTGGGCCACCTGCGGTAGACATGACTGGGCTTTTCTCAATTTCTTCCTTTTCCCCCAATCTCAGATGATATGAGGGCTGGGTTCACAAATCAGGCTTAAGAAGAGAGACTGCTGGCCAGACTGGGGCTAAAGACTCATCAGCATTGTCAGAACAGGACACTCTAACGTGTGCTTAACCACTTACAGTTAGGGCTGGAGGAGGTTTAGCTGGCATTTGGGCAGCACTTTATAAAGTGATTTTCCACACTTAACTGTCGAATCAGGCCTGGGGGCTAAGGACAGCCCTAGATCAGCTCCCACTGAGGCACTTTCCACTGGCAGCCTTTTTCTCTTGGGAGGAACAACTCCAGCCTTTTGAGGTTGCTCCTCCTAGGGTTTCAAGAGTGAAGCCTTGGCCAAATCTGGGTATCTAGCACTGTATGTCTGCTTATAGATGTCTGAGCACATACATATCTAACCATGACCCCCATTATTTCTCAGCCTTGAGCCTCTCTTGAACACCACTTTCACAATTTCTGCCATATCATGTACTATCTATACTATTATTTCCTTAATATTTTTAATCAACTTTTTTTACTTAAACTTTCTTTAAAAGGAAAATTTATGTCACTGTCATAAATTGAAATCCAGTATCAAGTGCCCTAAATAGAAGAAAATTTTAATAACAAATCTGTAACTGTTAATTATGAATGTTGATTGGGCTATGACTGACAATCATCTCGCATCTTACTGGTGGCTTGCCTACCACACTTTGGACAACATCACACTGTCCTAAGCAGTTTCTCCAGCCTCAGGATTACAATGGGCCTTAAAGGCTGCTATGGATTGAATGTTCATGTACCTCCCCAAATTCATATGTTGAAGCCATAGAATGTGGCTGATATGATGGTATCTCATTCTGTTTTCTGCTACTATAACAGAATACCTGAAACTGGGTAATTTATAAAGGAAAGAAGTTTATTTAGCTCACAATTCTGAAGGCTGGAAGGTCCAAGATTGGGCAGTTGCATCTGGTCAGCTTTTGGTAAGGGCCTTGTTCTGTGTGAAAACATGATGCAGAAACAGAAGGGGAACCAGATACATGCAAAAAGGGCAATACACAAAGGCAACCTTGCTTTATAACAACTCTGCTCTCTCAAGAATGAATCCATTCCCCCAAGAACTAACTCAGTCTCTTGAGGAAAGACATTAATCCATTTTAGAGACCTAATCACCTCTTAAAGGTACTACCTCCTGACACTGCCACAATCTGGACCAAACCTCAACATGAATTTTGGTGGGGACAAACAATATTCAAATCATTGCAGATGGTATATGGAGATGGGGCCTTTGAGAGGTAATTAGGTCATGAAAGTGGAGCGCTCATGAATGGGATTAGTGTCCTTATAAGAAGAGACACAAGAGAGATGATCTCCCCCTCCACCATGTGAGGACACCATAGGAAGGCAGTCATCTGCAAATCAGGAAGAGGACCCTCACCAGGAACATTGATCTTGGACTTCCCAGCCTCTGGAACTGTGAGAAATATCTGTGGTTTAAGCCACCAAATCTATGGTATTTCTGTTATTGCAGCCCAAACTGACCAAGACAAAGGCCATCTAATGAACTTCCTTCTCCCATTCAATCCCAAAATACCCTACACAATATTTTAATTGATATCCTCCTGTCTTGGCTTGAACTTCTCTTATGAAGAGATGGAAAACCTTTTGCTTCTGACCACAAATTGCCATCACCCATTCTTTTTTGTTCTTTGATGTTGACATAAGTATATAGCCTTTGAAGAACTTTTACTACTATTGGAAACCAGACATAAGGCCACCTGGGTGTCCCCGCCTTTGCTCTCTCTGTCTTTGTCTCTTCTCTTTTAACTTAGCTCTTGTAGGGAGAAGGACAAAGGAGTGCATAGGTGATGTTGGTATGTCGAAGAGTATATATAGTATCAAAGTTTATGTGCTTCAGTCTGAGGGAAACACAAACCAGGCACAGTGAGCTGGGTCCAGTAAGAAATCCTTAGTCTTGGGAGGGGAGGGAAGGGGAAATTCTGAATGTAGGTATATTTGTTTCTTGGTCTAGCTGCCTTTGAAGTAATTTTTTAATCTTTTGAGAATAAGAATGTAGAAGAGAAAGGGTGCTTCTAATAACAACCGTAATAAGACAGCAGCACATAAGCAAGCCTGCTTGGCTGTGCCTCTAACAAAGGGTATCACAAACAGAAGAGAAGCATTCTCCCCCATCCATAATAATACATGGTCTGGCTTCAGCATTTCAAGGGCCCCAATGTCTCAGCTGTAGCAGCAGAGCAGTGCCCAGTAGACTTAGAGTTATTTAGCACAGGCACCAAGGAATAAATAGGAGGGCATCAGTAGCAGCCCCTGGAAAAAAGCAGACATCTCCTGGGGACTCTACTATTATTATGCGGCCTTTTGTTAGGGGCTAAGTTCTGCCTGAGAGATAAAGACAAGAGCTGGTAAAATGGAGGAGATGGTTGGTAGTGTGACCTTTTATATACCTGCAGGCTGGCAAGCCCTGGGGAAGCTCAGAGTACACACAGTTCAGAGAAAAACCTTGGGCCAAGGCCAACTACCCCAGTTCCAGACATCACAGAACAAGTGGCACATGCCTTTATAATAAAGGTCTCTTTCAAAACTCTCATGAAGGCCTTTAAAATACAATACATGGAAGCAATGCCTGCAACATAGACATGAAGTGTCCTGTCCCATCATCATTGTGAATTGGCCACTTGATCACCAACCATCACTTGAACAACATGCACTGCAGCAGCAAGTGGGTCAGAGTAATTGGAGGCTAGCTACTTGTTCACTAGGGAGATAGAACTATTAAGGTAATGTCTGAGTGAGTTACTGAAAGAGAGGGATGCATTAATGGCACAAAATGGGTCCTTGAAATAGTTTCTCATATGATGGCTCAGAAAGAAAAACAGGACTCCAGCCCTTCTTGTATGGCGGCAATCACCATTTGTTACTGTCTGCAGCATCTAGACTGGAGTGGGGTCTGTCAGTGAGTTTCATGTTGACACAGGTGCTGGGGGAGGTTGGAGAGGAGGAAATAGGCTGGAGACACTGCTGTCAGGATCAGCACTGGGGCAGAGAGGAAGCAGCTGCGTTTGGGTGGTAGAAATGGGAGGGGGAGGAACAGATGTTTGCAAGGGTTCTGCACATCCTGCAGTGACAGAACTCACCAGCCCAGCTCTGCCTGGCTGGTCCTGGACAAGATAAGCCCTGGGCAGCAACTGGGAGAAGGGCAGAGGGGAAGGGAGCTCCTGGTGTCAGAATAACTCACCTGAGGCTGTGTTTTCAGTGGATACCTTTGTGTGGAAGGGGGACACCAAGATCATGGACTTGGGCTGTAATTCGAAGTTCTTTTTTGTTTGTAATATTTCAAATTCTTGGTTCTTAGATATTGATCAGTAAAAAAAATAAAAAATCAAATGGCAATGAGCCTCTTCTCCTGCAGCTCTCTCCTCCCTCAGCCCTTACAAAGGACACCAGGGAGCCATTTTCTTTCCTCGTTTCTATGGGAGAAAGAAGGAAGAATAATAATGAAAGCCCACATTTGTTGAAGATACTCCATGAGCTGGGCACTCACAACAATTGTGAGGGGTAGGTATTAATATTTGCCACATTTTACATATAAGGACACTGAAGGTCATTTACCCCTGCTTATTTCTTTTACAATGCTGGTCATAATTTCTAATCATCTCGTTTGTTTGTACCTTGTTTGCCCCCATAGAATATACATTCTATGAGAGAGGACTTTTGTCTATTTTGTTCACTATGATATATGTCCAGCGCCTAAAAGTGGATGTATATGTAGCACATCACAGATTCTCAATAGGTTGTATCTTCTGTGAGGTTTTGGATTTGATTTTACCCTACTTACATAGCTAATAACTTAGCCTATTACTGTTTCATGGTTGCAGAAGAGAACACATAGAATCATAGAAAATAGACCATATTATTCATAGCACATCAAGCAGCATGAGAGTCAGCATGTTGCCCTTGTCCCCAGGTCCCACAGTGGTGGTACAGACCCAGATGCATGCTTTATATGTAGTTGGTTTAAATCATAGCAGAGGGACAATGACACTGAGCTCAGGGAACCTAGCATTTTGTAGCAAACTATGTGTCCACTCTTTGTCCCAGAGGGTGCCATTACCTCATCCCTGAAGATTGCTTGCTGCTAATATAACTCTGAGAAATGTCCCTGGTAAAGAGTGGTCAGGGCCTTGCATTCTTAGCATACCCATCCAGAGGTATGGGAGCATAAAAGACCTGTGGAAGAGTGTCTCCCAATATTCTCCCCCATTCATTCCCACTCAGTTACTTCATGCAGAAAGTGGGGATGACAGTATCTATGTGATACAGTAGCTATGAGTATTAATTTTTATTTGCTGAAATGTCACTTTTTCAGTGACACTTTCCCTGACCATACTATTTAAAATTGAAACCACATCTCCAGAATTCTCTGAAAATACTGCTTTATTTTACTTTACAGCACTCATCACTACTGAATATACTCAACATTTTATTAATACTTACTTATCTCTCTCATTGTCTGTTTCCCACCCCTTACCAGAATGTAATGTAGGGATATCTGTCATACCTGTCCTGTTTATGGCTGGATGCTCAGTGCTGAAATCAGGGCCTCGCGCATTGTAGGTGTAAATAAAATACTTGTTGAATGGGTGAAAGCACTCAGCCCAGTGCTTGGCACAAAAAGGGGCTTAATATATGTCAGCTTCTCTTCTACTCTGCTCCTGCCCTTCTCCCTTTTCTTCTAAGTGTTCATAAATCCCCAAACTACATCCCCTCCTTGCTCACTTTCCCCAGCTGAATCCAAGAGAAAATAGTTTGCAGAGAAAGCTCTCTACCTTCTCCTCCAACTCTGCAGTACTTGGGCTCCAGTCCACCTTCCCTCCTGCTGTCCATCATGAGCCCCTGCTATGAGTTTCCAGTGCACACCCAGGAACCCACCCTCTCTGTTCTCCTTCTCCCTTCCTTCCATCTGGCCTATAGTAGAATGCAAGTGGGGGTGGGAATTACTACCTTCTGAATCTGAGAGCACACAGGAAATAAAAGATTGGGGTTCCTACTTTCCATGGGAGCAGTAAAGATAATCACAGATGCTCTCAAGTTATTGAGCGCTGAACATGTGCTGCACCCTTTACACATGTTTCTCGGGTTATCTTCACAGAAACACTGGAGGGGGGAGTATTGTTATTGTGACCATTTCATACATAATGAAAAATAAAGCTCATAGGGGCTAGATGATTTACCCCAAGTTGTAGCCATGCAGCATAATGCCAAAGCCCCTGGTTCACTGAGGGGCCCAGGAACATGAGGCATGTCCATTGAAGGCAGGAGGTGTTTAGTGAGCACAGGGTATATAATTCCCAACCTCTTCATGGATTTCCTACTTCCTCCCTGCACTTCTGAACTACTCGGCAGACACTTGGCAGAGACACCTTGTATTAGCCTCTCTTTAATGCAGAGGGCTTGTCTCCATGTCTAGTCTAGACTGTGAACTTATTGAAGACCAAGCCCATGTGTAATTACTCTTTGTGGCCCTCATGACTGTCACACAGCAGGTTCTTAGTAAATAACGAAAAAAAATGACAATAGCATCAGCATCAGGCATTGGTGTCACAGAACTGGGTTTGAATTTCAGCTCTAACTCATTTTGTAACCATGGGCACTTTGCTCGACCCCTCTGTGCCTGTTTCCTCATCTGCAAAATGGGCACAATACAAGGCACTTATTTCAGAGGATTATAATTTATAAATGACTCCAAATGCAGTGATTAGAAGAGTGCTTGGCATGTAATACATATTCAATAAATGCTAGCTATTTATTGTTTCTATTATTATTATTACTGAGTCCCTATGTGCCAGGCACTTTAACATTCACTTTTCTGTATAATCCTTGTCACACCTGAGCATAACAGCTGTTACCTCCTTATTTATACACAAGTCTCAGAAAGATTAACGTTTACACAAAGATACGGAGTGAAGTTTTGAGTCCTCTGTGCCATTTCTGCTATGTGAATCAAGTGGTTTCATCTTTTCTGAAAGAGTGGAATGGAGAGCCTCCCAATTACGCCATCTATTTAATGAAATGCTTGATCAAGACCTTCACAGCCACCAAGCAATGGAGGATCTTACCTAACTTTCTCCAGAAACCTGGCCAGGGAGTATATGGGATGGGGAAGGAGCTGATGCGGATGCTGGCTTTCTAAGGGGCTTAGGGTGAGAAGAGGGAGTTGAGGGAGGGCCAAAGCAGAATTAAATTCAAATGCAGGTGATTTCACTGAAGCGAAGAAAATGACACTCCCCCGCCCCCACCAGCTGCAGTGGGGCCTGGCTAGTAGCAGCTGGGAAGGTTTTTGCACTCACTACACAGCCAGGCAATTCTCTGGAAGCCAGTGTTTGCTTCCCTTTCTCCTGGGACTTGTGCAGGGAGGGATGCAGAGCAACAGACAAAGACAAAATAACCTAATTCAAGGTCAAACAGATGTTTTCTTCTTGAAGGTATTCAGAGGGATGATCTGCAACAGAGCTGCTTGTCACCTCTCTCTAATTTGGGGGCCTCGTGTTGTGGGACAGCTCATTCTCTTCTCTTGGGATATGAGCCAGCTGGGATAGATGCTTTACTAAAAGACATGTGTGCACTTTGTCCTGAGCTGAGCTCACTGTGAAGGGCCTTTGAACTCATCAAGCAACTCTAGGAAGTGAAAGAAGATCAAAGAGCTCAAAAGAATCATGGTTTAAACTTCTTTTAAAGTCTAGTCTGGGTGTGCTGTGCAGAGGGAGGAGACAGCTTCCTTGTCCCAGGGCATCGCACAAAGAGAAGAGCTGTGAATCCCCACAAAGGACCACTTGCACCATAAGTACTGGAACAGGGGAGGAGTGGGGCTTGTATCATTACATTATTGGGCCCCGCTCATATTCTCCAAATCAGAATCTCAGGGGGCAGGGGGCTGGGTCCCAGTGATTCAAACAAACTCCCAAGGTAACTCTAATGTACTAGAAATTTGAGGACAACTGGGTTCAAACATGGGCCTTGGGGAGTTCAGTCCTGCTTCTACTACTTACCAACTCTGTGATCTTGGACAAGCTACTTAACCTGTCTGAGCCTTAGAGATTCTTTCTTATAGAATGAAATGATAATAGTACCTCCCTCACAGTGCTGTTGGGAGGATTAAATGGGATGATGATATGTGCCCAATTTAAAAGTGGTAGTTATTAAATTTCTTCTCCCACCATGCATTTTTTCTGTTTCCCCTGTTAAGTAAAAAATGCAAACTTAGTTTTCTGCACTTGAACCATGCCCCCTTTCCTCTCACTGGCAGGTGTTTGCAATCTCTAGACACTTGTTAAAGACTGTTAAAACCTTGGTCCGTATAGTGACCACAGATGTTTACCACATGGCATATCTCTCTGAGAAGTGCCTACCTGAGCAGTGTCCCCTTTCAGATTCCCCTCTCTCACCTTCCCACCTCCCTTCCCCTAAATTAAAACCTATGCATCCAGTGTACCATCTTTGTATGGCCCTCCTCTCTGTCCCCTTAGGGCATCGGTGAGTTAGTCACCTAGCCCCATAATGATACAGATGGTGTTATCAATCTCTTGTGGATTTGGTGAATAGGAGTTAATCCTTTAAGAAGATCTCCTCCACCCTCCCAAGGGGGCTGACAAAATACAACTTTTTTAACCTCTAAAACTGAAAACCAGCTTCTGGACCCAAGTTGACTCCAGGGAGGAACAGGTATTTGTAGGCCTACTAATGTCCCACAACTCTGCCTTCAACATACTCCACTGGCTGCCCCTTTTGTTTTTTTCCTTGATGATCATTTGAATTTAATTTCACCCAGGTTCTTTCATTTAACAAATATGTATTGAGCTAAGAGAGGTGCAAGTCATTTCATCTGCAGAGGGGTTATCCCAGATATGGCTGTTATTAAGAAGATATGAAGGCTGGGCGTGGTGGCACACACCTGTAATTGCAGCACTCTGGGAGGTCAAGGTGGGAGGATCGCTTGAGACCAGCCTGAGCAAGAGTGAGACCTAGTCTCTACTAAAAATAGAAAAATTAGCCAGGTGCAGTGGCACATGCCTTGTAGTCCCAGCTACTTGGGAGGCTGAGGCAGAAGGATCATTTGAGCCCAGGAGTTGGAGGTTGCAGTGAGCTACAACCACTGCACTCTAGCCTGGGTGACAGGATGAGACTCTGTCTCAAAACAACAACAAAAAAAAGATATGAAGAGCTATTTGACTTTTTGAATCAGGAGTTTACTCTGGCTGCATGTTGGAATCACCTGCATAGTTTTTTTTTTTCATATTTCAGCTCTTTTATAACTGATTTTTTTCCATCATATTATGGGGGTACAAATATTGTTAAGGTTACATATATTGCCCTTGCCACCCCTCCCCCCACCGAGTCAGAGCTTCTAGCACGTCCATCCTCCAGGTGGTGCACATTGCAATCATTATATAAGTATACACCCATTCCCTCCTGCCCCCTCCCACCTGCCTGACACCTAATAAATGTTTTTTCATTTTTTTTGACATTTTGGTTACATTTTACATCTTTGCCTCTCCCTAGGAAGGGTTTAGAGGTATGCCCTTTCCCTCCACAATGCTCACCACATCCCTAAGACGTGGGTCTACCCTATCCCCGAATCCCTGGTGAGCACTACCACCATTTGAGCACCATAGTGTTAATCAGTCAGACCAATTTGATGGCAAGTACATGTGGAGCCCATTTTCCTGATCTTGGATCACCTCACTTTGGATAATGGGCTTAAGCTTAATCCAGGATAGTATAAATGGTGCTAGCTCACTGTCGTTTCTTAGAATTGAGTAATATTCCATTGTGAGTATATACCAAATTTTGGTTATCCACTCATGAATTGATGGGCACTTGGGTTGTTTACATGACCATGCAATAGTGAATTGTGCTGCCATAAACATTCAGGTGCAGATGTCTTTATAATAGAATGACTTATGCTCTTTGGGGTAGATGCCCAACAATGCTATTGCTGGGTCGAATGGTATTTCTATTTCTAGCTGTTTGAGATATCTCCAAATTCTTTTCTACAGAGGTTGCACTAATTTGCAGTCCCACCCGCAGTGTAAGAGTGTTCCTGTCTGTCCACATCCTCGCCAGCATTTGTTGTTTTGGGATTTCTTGATACAGGCCATTCTCACTGGGGTTAGGTGGTATCTTATTGTGGTTTTGATTTGCATTTCTCTGATGATTAGAGATGTTGAGCATTTTTTTATATGTTTGCA
>CAUYPO010041486.1:0-11407 GCA_963574435.1 Cheirogaleus major | reverse complement strand
CCCCTTATAATCAAGTCATGTCCCCAGCCAGGTTCCTCGCTTCAAGACCAAGTCTTTCCTGGGATTTGATTTTAGGATTTATATGCGGTCACGGTGTTAAAGTAAGAATTTCCCAGCCTGAGCAAGAGCGAGACCCTGTCTCTAGAAAAAATAGAAAAATTAGCTGGTGTGGTGGCATGCACCTGTACTCCCAGTTACTTGGGAGGCTGGGGCAGGAGGATCACTTGAACCCAGGAGTTTGAGGTATGCAGTGAGCTGTGATGATCCCACTGCACTATAGCCTGGGTGACAGAACAAGATTCCATCTCAAAAACAAACAAACAAAAAAAGCAAAAACAAACAAACAAAAAAGAATTTGACTTACTATTTGTTTCAATTTTCTTTTGCTATGTAACAAGCTACCACTAAACTTGGTGGCTTAAAATGAACATCATTTAATTATATCTTAATATTCTATGCATTGCCTGGGACTCCACTGGGCAGCTCCTCTATGGCAGTAGCTTGGGGTCACTCAAAATTGCATGCAGGTGGTGGTCAGAGCCAGATGGCTGGCTCCATGGTGCTCCTCAATATAGCTTCTTTCTCCAGTAAGGCAGCCTGGACATGATACAGCGATGCGGGTCTCAAGGAGGAGGGAGCAGATAGATGCTGCCAGGATGGCTGCCTCTTCTCCTCCTCCCTACACCCCTCTTCCCCTTCCTTCTCCTTTTCCTTCCAGCTTTATTCTGATATAATTCACATACCACACGATTAACCCATTTAACATACACAATTCAGCAGCTTGTAATAAATACAGAAGTTGTGCAAACATCTCCACGATCCATGTTAGAACATTTTCATCTCCCCAATAAGAAATCTCAATCCAGTAACAGTCACTCCTCATTTCCCATCCCCCCAGCCTGAGGCAAACACTAATCAATTTTCTGTGTCTGAATTTGCCTATTCCAGATATTTCATATAAATGAAAATGGACTCATAGAATATGTGGTCTATTGTGACTGGTTTCTTTCACTTAGCAAACGTTTTCAAGATTCATCCATGTTGTAGTATGTCTGAGTATTTTGTTTCTTTTTATTGCCAAATAATATTCCATTGTATGGATATACCACATTTGTTTATCTATTCATCAGTTGGGGAACATCTTCCCATCTCTGGTTATTACGTATAATGCTGCTATGAACATTCATATATAAGTTTTTTATGGATATACATTTTTTCATTTTCCTTGGATATGCACCTAGGAGTGGAATTTCTGAGTTACATGGCAACTCTGTTTAACCTTTTGAGGAACTGCCAGACTGTTTTCCGAAGTGGCTTCACCATTTTACGTTCCCACCAGTAAAGTATAAGGGTTCCAATTTCTCCACATCCTTGCCAAAAATTGTTATCCTGTGTTCTTTTTTATTATAGCCATTCTAGTGGGTGTGAAGTAGTATCTCATTGAAATCTGATTTGCATTTCCCTGATGGTTAGGACACTGAGCATGTTTTCATGTGCTTATTGTCCATTTGTATATCTTCTTTGGAGAAATGTCTATTCAGATCCTTTGCCCATCTTTTAATTAGGTTACTAGTCTTTTTATTATTGAATGTTAAGAGTTCTTTACATGTCCTGGGTGCAAATCCGTTATCAGACACATGATTTGTAAATATTTTCTCCCATTCTGTGAGTTGTCTTTTCACTTTTTTTGATGGTATTGTTTGTAGCACAAAAGTTTTTAATTTTGATGTAGTCCAATTTATCTATTTCTCTTTTTTGTTGCATGTGCTTTTGGCATCATATCAAAGAAACCAATGCCTAATTCAATCCTATGAAGATTTGCTCCTATGTTTTCTTCTGAGAGTACTATAATTTTAGCTCTTAAATTTAGTTCCATGACCCATTTTGAGTTAATTTTTATATAAGGCATGAGGTAAGAGCCTAACTTCATTCTTTTGTATGTGGCTATCCAGTTTTTCCAGCACCATTAATGAAAAGACTCTTTTTCCCCCATTGAATTATCTTGGCACTCTTGTAAAAAATAAATCAATCATGCCGCTAGGCTCAGAAGTCACAGGATGTCAACTGTCCTGAATTACATTGGTGAAAGCAGTCACAGACATAGGCCAGACTCAAGCAGAGGAGACATACATGCTGGCCCTTCATGGAATGAGCAACATGCACACATAGGAAGAGGTGGAAACATCTGTAGCCACCATTGGAAAGGATCTACCATACTGCTTTATTTTAGGCAGCTAAAGGGCAATTTCAATATTTATGGCTCATTCACAATTTTGTGTTGTCTCTTCCTTGTTTATTTAATATTTTTTTATTTTACTTAAACTATTGGGTAGTTTTAAAAGCGTAAGATCCAAAGTCAGACAAACCTGGCTTAAATCCTAACTCTGCACAATTGTTACCAATAGGACTCTGCTTCTCTGTGTGCAAAATGGGGATTAAAAATAGTGACTACTTGGGGAGTTGTTATGCAGCTTAAATGTGATAATGTGTGAAAAGTTTCAATCATGGTGCCTGGTACACCATAAACACTGAATAAATTTTAGCTATGATGATGATGATGACGATGACTATAAACGTTTTATACATGGAGCCATTATGAGAGAAAAAAAATTAAACCCCTTTCTTTTCAAAATGAATTAAGATTTGTTACATCTTTCAACAAAGATAAGAAAAACTCCATTTTCATCAGTCATCAGAAATGTGTATGATGCTCTGAAACATCTCATATTTTATGAAACAAATTTATTTTTAATCGACATTTTTATATGCTGACCTATAATCACGACATAAAGCCATACGCCATGTAAGTTGTTAAGCAGTAACAATACTTGCCTCCTGCAAGCACAGGTTTTGACTGTGAACTGATTTCAATGTTTCCTAGATCTCTATCTGAGTCAGATTTCCCAGACTCCTATTAACCTAGAGGGAAGGCAGCATCACAATAGAAGGAACTGCTACATTTAGGGGCCAGTACAGGAATAGAAATAAGCTGATAACGATCTCCTTGTACACTGAAAAAAAAATTCAAAAGAGCTGAGAAGGCCCTATATAACGTGGGAATATATGTGAATGCTGTACAGGAGCAAAAGCCAGGGAGGGAGATGAAAGGGGCTATGAGGCATAGGCCAAAAAGATATTTTAGAATTTAGAGAGAGGGCTTTAAAAAAAAGGTCATGTGTTAATATGATAAATTATTCCAAAACACAAAACATAAAACTCTATACATATGATAATCATTATTTGGCCTTAAAAATTAAAAATTCATTCATCTGAATATTAAAAGTGTTACCTCTGGGGTAGTTTATGAATAAATTTTCTTTTCTTTTTTTAGAGACAAGGTCTGCTTTGTTGCCCAAAATGGCATGATCATAGTTCACTGCAGACTCGAACACCTGGGCTCAAGTGATCCTCCTGCCTCAGCCTCCCGAGTAGCTGGAACTGTAGGCACATGCCATCATGCCCAGTTAATTTTTCTTATTTTTATTTCCATAGAGATGTTAGGTTGTCCAGGCTGGTCTCAAACTCCTGGCCTCAAGCGATCCTCCTGTCTTGACCTCCCAAAGTGCTGGGATTACAGGCATGAGCCACTGCACCAGACATTTTTCTTCACAGTAGAGTTCTCTATTACTCAAATTCTCCCCCAAAGAGAATGTACTACATTTGTAATTGGGAAAAATGTTATAAACAAAGAAGTTAAATTAAGCTTATGTTTAACCAGATGCCTAGTTCTTCACAAAATGGTTATATATATATATATATATATGTATATATATACCCAATATAATAAATTCATTCCCCAAGTATAATAATATATTTAGATGTATGCTTCCAACAAACAGTTTTGAATGTATAACATTGACTTGTATGATTAGCAAGAAAGTGTTAATTAGGTGGAAATACTTACATGAACATTGGTATTTTTAAGTACTATGCTATTATTTACAGAACGGATGTTATACAGGTAAGTTGACAAAACTTTCATAATAATTTGGTTTAGAACTAGTAAACAGAAAGCAGTTCAGTTAATATGTATGAGGAAAAATACTACATACTAGAAAATGTAAGGAAAAGGGGAGAAAGCAGCATTTTATACTCTTTGCCAACAAGTATCTTCTCTCTTCCTTTACCTGCCTCCACATCATACCCTGAATAGAACATACTCATTCTTACCTTTGTCCTTTACTCATGCTGTTCCCTCCCTCCTTCCCTTTTTCCTTTTCTGGAGAAATTTAAACTAAAAATAGGGGCTCCTTGTACAGTGATACAGGTTTCTCACTGCACAAGGGAACCTGGCTTCCAAGGAAGGCTGAAATCCAGCCCCAGCCCCTCATGGCCAAACCTGTGTGGAGGTGAAAGGGGCTGCACCAGCCGGAAGGGAAGGGCAGAAGGAGCCTGGCTCTCATTCTCATAAAGCTGCTAAATGAGATAATGGGACTCTGCTTTAAAGGTACAGATTAGGTCCTAAGGCCTCTAGGAATGTGTCCCAACTAAGGATCAACCCATCCAGAGTCTCACTTTGTTGCCCAGGCTAGAGTGAGTCCCATGGCGTCAGCCTAGCTCACAGCAATCTCAAACTCCTGGGCTCAGGCGATCCTCCTGGTGGCGTCAGCCTAGCTCACAGCAATCTCAAACTCTTGGGCTCAGGCGATCCTCCTGCCTCAGCCTCCCGAGCAGTTGAGACTACAGGCATGCACCACCATGCCCGGCTAATTTTTTCCATATATTTTTAGTTGGCCAATTAATTTCTTTCTGTTTTTAGTAGAGACAGGGTCTCGCTCTTGCTCAGGCTGGTTTCGAGCTCCTGACCTTGAGTGATCCACTGGCCTTGGCCTCCCAGAGTGCTAGGATTACAGGCATGAGCCACTGCGCCCGGCCTCCTCTCAATTTTTAACGTACTATTTTTACCCCTTTAGCTAAACTAGAAGCTCCGAAAGGGCAGATACCATGTCTTAAATATTTTTATTTCTTAGATAACTGAGCCCTAGGAAGAGGTATACATTAGGTGCTCAACTAATATGCTCTTCTAATCAACTGACTGAAAACTAAGCAAAAGTAATGGAGAGTGTTATCTGTCTTTGAAGGGTAAAATCCCTTCCTCTTTGTTATTTTAAATTAGCTGGAAGAAAAAGGAGAACTGTTTAGTGGTGGTCTTATGCTCTGAAGAGGCTGACGTTCTGGGAACCAAGCTGTAATTTTCACATTCCCCATAGTTTTTAATGTACTAAGCATTTAGTTTCAGAATTTGAATCAGCTTTAGACAGAAACTAAATGCAAATTCTCAGGCCATGGCCATCCTAAAAGGCTACATTCAACTATGGTTTCATAACCACAAGATTATACAAGAAGGAGAGAAACCAAGCTCTCCTACCCTCAATTCTAAACAATTCAAACCTCTGTGAGCCTTTTCAAACAACTGTCAAGGGAATTCGGGTTCTAAAAGGCTCCTTTTAAAGGAATGGTTATTATTTATTTTGGATGATTTTATAATTATTAGAAAATAGAAGAATTTGCAACCAAAACAAAGAAAGAAAGGAGGGGTAGACAAAGAAATTTAGGAGGGATAAGATGAAGTGATGATGAAGAAAAATTGAAGACAATGCCAATCAGGGAAAATGGATGAATATACTTACTTAAAGAGGCAAGAAAGAAGGCCAGGCACAGTGGCTCATGCCTGTAATCCTAGCACTCTGGGAGGCCAAGGTGGGTAGGTCGTTTGAGCTCAGGAGTTCAAGACCAGCCTGAGCAAGAACAAGACCCAGTCTCTACCAAAAATAGAAAAAAATTAGCCAGGCATGGTGGCTCATGCCTGTAGTCTCAATTACTTGGGAGGCTGAGGCAGAAGGATCCCTTGAGCCCAGGAATTTGAGGTTGCTGTGAGCTAGGCTGACGCCACAGCACTCTAGCCTGGGCAACAGAGTAAGACTCTGATTCAAAAGAAAAAAAAAAAAGAGGCAAGAAAGAGTGATAAAAAACAGAACACAATGATAAGTAGGTACTGCCTTTCTGCAGGTTAACAGGCTAGGTGACAGCAGGACCACTTTGTCCTGCATATTTGTGGAAGCAGTGTAAAAAGTCAAGAGAAATAGTCCCTGGGCTTTATTCAACCAAATCTTATACTGTACAATCATAGTACTCCCTCTCTTAAAATAAATTTTAAATCACTCCTTTGATACATCTATGGTCACCTGGTTTTTGACAAGGGTGTCAAGGCCATCCAATGGGGAAAGGATAGTTTTTTCAACGAATGGTGAAGGGACAATTAGCCACATGCAAAAGACTGAAGTTGGACCCTTCTCACACCTTATATAAAAAATAACTCTAAATAGATTAAAAACCTAAAGGTAGGAACTAAAACCATAAAAATTTTATTACCTTGGATTTGGCAAAGCATTCTTAGATATGACACCAAAAGCACAAGTGACAATAGAAAAAAACAGATAAATTAGACTACATCAAAATTAAAAAGTTATATACTTTAAACATACCAATAAGAAAGTAAAAAGACAACTCACAGAATGGGAGAAAATATTCGCAAGTCATATGTCTTATAAGAGACTTATATCTGGAATATATAAAGAGCACTTAAAGGTCAATAATAAAAAGATAAATGAACCAATTGAAACTGGGCAAATCAGCCAGGTGTTGTAGCTCACATCTGAAATGCCAGCACTTGGGGAAGCCAAGGCAGGAGGACTGCTTGAGGCCAGGAGTTCGAGACCAGCCTGGGTAACACAGTAAGACCCCATCTCTACAAAAAAAAAAAAAAAAAAATTAGCTAGGTGTGGTAGTGCATGCCTGTAGTCCCACCTACTCGGGAGGCTGAGGTGGGAGGATTGCTTGAGCCCAGGCATTCGAGGTTGCAGTGTGCTCTGATCACACCACTGCACTCCAGCCTGGTCAACCAAGTGAGACCCTGTCTTAATAAAAAGGTGGTGGTGGGGGGCAAATCATCTGCATAAACCAAAGAAAATATACAAAATGGCCAATAATCACATAGAAAGATTTGTATTGGGGAACTGCAAATCAAAACCATGATGAGATACCACTTCACACCCACTAGCTGAACAGAAACAAAAACTCAAATAATAATAAGTATTGGCAAGGATAGGGAGAAAGTAGAAGCCTCATATACATTGGTAGGGATATAAAATAGTGCAGCCATTTCAGAAAATAGTCTCACAGTTCCTGAAACCATAGAGTTACCATATGATCCAACCATTCTACTCCTAGGTCTATGGCCAAGAGAAAGAAAACATATCCACAGAAAAACTGTACATGAATGTTCATAACAGCATTATTCATTATGGCCAAAAAAAAACAGAAACAACCCAAATATCCATGAACTGATGAAACTGAAAATGTTGTATAGCCATACAGTAGAATATTATTTGGCTATAAAAAGGAGAGAAGTATTGAAACATGCTACAACATGGTTAAGCCTTGAAAACACCATACTAAGTGAAAGAAGACAGTCACACAAGATCGTGTATTATACTATTCCATTCATATGAAATGTTCAGAACAGAGAAATATGTAGAGACAGACGGTAGATTAATGGTTGCCTAGGGATGCCAAGGATGAGGGAGGATGAAGGAATAGGGGAGCAACCTCTAAGTAGTATGGGGTTTCTTTTTGAGGTGATGAAAATGTTCTAAAATTGACTGTGAAAATGGTTGCACACATCTGTGACTATACTAAAAACATAAAGTCTTTAAAAAGCATACAGTTGACTTACATGCTTTAAATGGGTGAACTATATATGGTATGTGAATTACATCTCAATAAAGCTGTTTAAAAAAATCAGTACTTTAGTAAGTGAATTTATTCATTCTTTCAGTCAATAAATATTTGTTGAGCATCTTCTATGTCCTGGGAAATGCAGAAATGAAAAGACATGGCCTTTGCCCTTAAGTTGCTTACTAGCAGATGGAGAAGCGAATGTTGAAAACCTATGTGCAAGGTAGATAAATGCTGTAAAAGAGGAACAGCGATATTAGGATGAAAGGAAAGCAAGAGAATGAAATACCTAAGTCTACCACAGGGAGGTTTCAAGCTCTAAGCTAAGAAGAAATGGAAGAAATGGAAGTTGGCCCTGGGAAACCATGAGAGGATACAGGATCAGAGAGCAGAGAGTACAAACACATGGTGAGTGAGAGGTTAGGACAAGTTGTTCAGTGTTGGGTGGAGGCAGAATGGGGGAGGGCAAGAGAGCAAGGTATGGGGAGCTAAGCATGGGAAACAGGCAGCAATTAGGCAGGAAAGGCTTCATGTCCTATGGGTGACAGAGAGCCATGGGGTGTCAATCAGGATAACAAAGATGACAGCATAATGATCCCTTTGCATGATGATCATCAGTCACCTTTTTTTTAGAAGCAGGGTTTTGGTATATTGTCCAGCCCGGGTTCAAACTCCTGGCCTCAAATGATCCTCCTGCCTCAGCCTCCCGAGTAGCTAGGATTATAAGTGTGAGCCACTGCACCCAGCCCATCAGTCACCTTTTCACTTTCCACTATGACAATCTTGCTTTCAGTTCAGCAAATGTATCAGGTGCTTACTGGATACCCTGCCCTGTGCTAGTAACTGGGAATACAAAGATAAGGCATTAAGTTCCTGCTCTAGAAGATGAGGAGGAAGTAAAGTAAACAAAATTCTTGAGAGCCGGAAACTATTTTTATATATTACTTTGACCACTGGGTGGAAACCAGGAAGAGGTCATCAGTGCCCAAGGACCAATTTACTAACTACTTACTTATCTAGGGTAAATGGCAAAAAGAAACCCTCAGCAAGCTGGAGCTACGGTTGTGTAGGCAGCTGCTTAGCGACTCTCAACCATCTCTTATCATGGACTACAAGGAAAGGAATGGTCTGCACAAGTGGAATGCGATAGAAAGGACAGACTTCACAGTTCTTTCTGAATCCATCCTAGGGCAGGAAGGAAATATAATCAGTACAAAACAATGTCCCAGGGCTACGCAAAAGCAGCCAGGATGAGTTGGTTGGTTACCTTGTCCTTCCTTCCTTGCCTACTACCGAGTTTCCCAAAAATAAGAGCTACCCATAAAATAAGCCCTAGCAGGATTTCTAAGCATTTGCACAATATAAGCCCTACCCTGAAAATAAGACCTAGTGATGGGCGTGGCTACGCAGCCAGCATATGTGCACAACCCCTGCATTTCGTCGCGGAGCAGTAAAGAAGACGAGCAGCCCTTCTCATCTGCCTCATGAGAGCTCCATTGCTCGACATGAGAGATTGGGGCCAATGGTTCGAAAGGAAATAGAGTCACAAGAAATTCAGGATGTAATTCGGGATTTGGAGAGTTGTGATGATGTTCCAGAAGAAGACGACTTAACTATATTTGAATAAATGTAGATTGTTGTACCGTACTTAAAAATAACACATTCCCTGAAAATAAGCAGCCCTAGGGTGTCTTCTTGAGGAAAAATAAATACAAGACCCTGTCTTATTTTCGGGGAAACACGGTAGCACACATGGCTCTGGAGAGGTTGAGGCAAAAGGAAGCGTCTGGGTCTGAGTCTCAGAACTGTAATTTCTAAACTGTGGTTCAGTTCTATGATCCTGAGCTTCCTCTTGTAGGTAAGAGGACAATAATACTTAACAGAGTTGAAAATGAAGTCTACTTGAAGCACTTAGCGTATTTCCTGGCATCTTGTGGCAGTGAACGAACAAATGATACACACAAGTACATACAGGGTACAAATACACACGCCCCTGAGAGCTGACCCTTGTAGAGGTTGGACAACAGTCTGAAATGGCCAGAAGAACCAATTCTAAGCATCTGGAGAGGATGAAGGGAGGAAAGTGGCATCAGGTGACAGGTAAAACAGAGCAAAGCCAAAGAAGTTGAATACCTTAAAAGTTAGTTTCATGTTCTAGAAAAGACACTGATGCAAAGTTAATTTTGTTTAGGATATTAGACCTTGGTAGAATACAGAGAACATTTGAAAAAAAATACTACTTGGATGGTGGTTCCACAGGTGTGTTCAGTTTGTGAAGATGTAGTGAGCTGTACACTTGTGATGCACACACTTTACGGATATCGCATTTCAATAAACTTAACTTTATAGTTAGAATTTAACTATACATTTAACTTTAACAAAGTTAAAAATGTTATTTGGATTTTCTTTCTTTCTGTTCTGAAACTCTTTTGCTAGGGGGTCTGAAATTAATAAATGCTTTCTGTCCTTTTGGTGCTTTTTCCATTTGGAAGAACAATGCCTTCACTTTCCCTCCCAAGCTCTGTGTGAAGGGACTGTAATTAAGCTGGGATGTTTTCATTTAGCAAACAAAGCAAGAAAAACTGCAACTACACCTTCCTCTTGGAATCCTCTCTGCACTTAAGAACAAAGCCAACAACCAAGGGAGCCTCCATGAAAAGCCTTTAACGATGGAAGAATATCCTCTTGCTATAAAAACTCCCAGCCATGCCTTCTCCTGGTATCACTCCTCAAATATCCACTTTTACTTTGCTCCAATACCTGCCTCTTCTTCCAGGTCCCACCTCACTTCTGTGTCTATGTTCTCTCTCCTCTCAAATGCAAAATGTTTAGCACCACCTCATCCTTCCCCATCCTCATTGATCCATTTACTCTGGATTCCCAACACTTATGAATAAAAACAAACAAGAGCAATTTCCTATAGAAAGGACTCTGAGTTTTTGAATCTCTCTCAGATGAAATCAGCTGGCCCTCCATGTGAACTAGGGTCCTCAGATTCAAAGCATGCTGAACATGGTATTCAATTCCAGGTTCACTGCAAGGAATTTACATTTTTAATGCTGATTGTAGGAAAGTGAAGAGCCCGCACTATGAGCACCCTTTGGCCAGGGTCACTCTTTAGCAACTGGAGGGTTTAAAGCATGTTACTTGGCCCATCTCATATTCACTTTCCTTACTTGTAAATTGCTGGTGAAGGCCGGGCATGGTGGCTCACGTCTGTAATCTTAGCACTCTGGGAGGCCGAGGCGGGAGGATTGCTCAAAGTCAGGAGTTCGAGACCGGCCTGAGCAAGAGCAAGACCCCGTCTCTACTAAAAATAGAAAGAAATTAATTGGCCAACTAAAAATATATAGAAAAAATAAGCCAGGCATGGTGGTGTATGCCTGTAATCCCAGCTACTCGGGAGGCTGAGGCAGGAGGATTGCTTGAGCCAGGAGTTTGAGGTTGCTGTGAGCTAGGCTGACGCCACGGCACTCTAACCCAGGCAAGAGAGTGAGACTCTGTCTCAAAATAAATAAATACATTGCTGGTGAAAATATCTTCTTCTTAGAGGTGTAGGAAGAATTAAATGAACTAATGTGTTAAAAATACCTAGGAGGGTGCCTAGAACACAGAATTGCTCAGTAAATGATGGCTATGGTTATTATTCTTATCTTCTGAATGTTTATGA
>CAUYPO010041485.1:0-21784 GCA_963574435.1 Cheirogaleus major | reverse complement strand
GGAGGCTGAGGCAGGAGGATCGCTTGAGCCCAGGAGTTTGAGGTTGCTGTGAGCTAGGCTGACGCCACGGCACTCACTCTGGTCTGGGCAATGAAGTGAGACTCTGTCTCAAAAAAATAATAATAATAAGAAGAAGAATTCTAGTTTTGATGTAGTATATTAATAATTATAATTGCTACCACTTCATGGGTACATACTATTTTCAAGGTATCACACTAATCACTTTATATCCAGTGCTTCTAAACCAGAAACAATTCTCTCCACCCCCTCAGGGGACTTTTGGCAATGTCTGGGGACAGTTTTGGTTGTCACATCTTGGAACAGTAGTTGTGAATACAGGTTGGGGATGCTGCCTCGTATCCTAGAAAGCACGGGACAGACCTCCACAACAAAGCACGATGCAGCCCCAGGTGCCAGCATTGCTCAGGTTGAGAAGCCGTACTTTATTATTTCATGTAATTCTTATAACAAGCTAATGAGGGAGGTATAATTATCTTTAATTTTTTCTTTTTCTACAACAACTATATACATAGCATGGGGAGGTATAATTATATCTAGTATATAGACAATGACACAGAGAATTGGGAAGGTTAACTAACTTTCCCAAGATCACACCACAAAGTCCCAAGAAGCGAAACCATATTTTGAACCCATTTTTCTGATTCTAAAGTCAATTTTTTAACTACTACATACACTGCCACTTTGTCTTAAAGGTACAAATCATTTCTCTAAAAAAGCATTTATTAATATATTACAATCCACATTTCTCCTATCTAAATTTACCAAGGGCCCCTTGCTCAACTCTAACCTTCTTTACCTGAGAATAACAAAATAGCACTGTCCTATTGAAAACAGACTTGAGTCAGGCACATCAGACATGTACATTCCAACACAATGTGTTTTGCCATTTGTGAGTATCTTCCAATTTAGACAAAACATGTTTTCATACCATGGCCAGTTGCAGATCCATTCTCAAATTTTATTCAGCATCTACATGAGATGACTTTTTTCTGGGCTTTGGATAACAATTGTACTTCTGTGCTGATACTGTTCATCATGCAAACTACCAAGTTGCCTCTAGACAGTCACTAGGTAGAAGCCAAAACTCCAAGTAAGTACATGTGACCAGGTCAAGAAGTTCTTAGTGAATGTGGAACTTTGGTGTTTCTTTTTTGTTTATTTTGTTTCTGCTATTTTTGAGCTGTTATAACTGTGAACTTTTCCTTTGTAGGACTGTGTCAAGTAAATAAGACTGAGTAAGTTCAATTCTCCCTAGAAAGTGGTAGATTTCTGTAAAAAGCCTTGCCTCCATGTTGAACATTTTCCCAATTTGTGTTCCTCAGAATGTGAGTGTACAAATAATTGTATTGTTCATCCCCTCTTCTCATATGTATCTAGGTTGACCTACTCATTCCAGTTTTCCTGGTACTGTCTTGTTTTAATGCCCAAATTCCACATCCTGGGAATCCCCTTAGTCCCAGGCAACGTGAATATTATTTCCCTAAATGCACTTAATTCTAATAACTAACTGCTGGAGAATAAAAGCTAATATTACCGATATTGCTAGCTGAGGTTCAACCAGAAGAAGTTTTAGTATTAGGATTTGGCTTGGTAAATACTGATCATCGTTTTTGGCTCTTACCTGTTTTCTCAAAGAAGATGATTTTTAAAGGAGAAAAATTCAATCAAACCCTGATATTACGGCAATAGGTTGCTATGAGTGGGATCCCTTGTGAAATGCCATTTGTCAGCAAAAACTTCACAATGGAACACAGTGACTCTCAAGCCTGGCTGTAAAATCACCTGCGGAGCTTCAAAACATCTGGCTGCGCAGGCTGCACACAAGACCAATTAAATCCGAATCTCTTGTGGTGGGACCCAGGCATCAGTGTTTTTAAAGTACCTCCAATGATTCTAATATATAGGCAAGGCTGAGCGCCACTGCTATAGCATTTCTGTGGTCTGAATATATGTGTCTCCCCAAAATTCATATGTTGAAACCTAATCACAAATGTGATGGTGTCAGGAGATGGAGCCTTGGGGAGATGATTAGATCATGAGGACAGAGCCCTCATGGATGGCATTAGTGCCTTTATAAAACCCCAAAGAGCTGCTTTGCTTCTTTCACCATGTGAGAACACAGTGAGAAGATGCTGTCTAAACCAGAAAGCAGGCCCTCACCAGATGTCAAATCTGCCAGTGTCTTGATCTTGGATCCCCAACCTCCAACCTCCAGAAATATGAGGAATAAATTTCTGTTGTTTATAAGTCACCCAGTTCGTGGCATTTTGTTACAGCAACCTCTAGTAAGACAAGCATGACACTTCTTTTTTCTTCATTGTGCATATGGCTGGGCTTCTGAGGAGCTGGAGCTATTAGCTGCCTAGATCATGCCCAGGTTGCATGACTGATTGAAGGATGCTAAGAGGGGCTCTGCTGCCTCTCCCCAGCACATGTTACATTTTCCTAAACGCACCACTGAAGACCAACATTATTCCTCTGGAGACATAATAGTGAAAGCAGGCAGGAGCAGAAAACAATGGCTTAAGTTTTGGAAGGATTTTCTGTCTTCAAGAGGCCCTAATTCAACTGTTTGGAAAGACTCACCTATCCTTATATTTGTGTTTATCCCATAAAATGAAAGACTACATGATGAAGAGCATTGTAATAACAAAGCTTACCATGAGCAAACCTACTACCTAAAATAAAAGTGCTTTTATAATAGGTCGGATAAAACCAAGCCCCAAGAGAGTTAAGTAAGTAGTTGGGAGAGACTCAAGGAAGAGGGTAGGTACTACATGAGAAGACAAGAGGGAAACAACCAAAAGCCTCACTTACCTCACAAGGGTGCTTACAGGTGAGACTTGGAAATGAGGTCAGGCCTTATCTAAGTGCAGTCTAAAAGATCCAGCTTCTTTTCTAGAGAACTTTGTATGGCCAATTATTCCTAAGTAGCCTATTTGAGAGTGTAAAACTGAGTTTGTACATGCCTTGCATTCTACCTCTTCAATGACATTTGAGTGAGTAGAACTGGAATAGGAAAAAGGAGGGCTTTGAAAACTTCATCCCTTAAAGCAAAATAAGCAAAATATTGCCTTGTCTAGGTCATAAGGTATGGCCAGAAACAAAGCTTCCCACTCTTTGTATCCCAGACTCAATGAGGTCTGAGTAGTGATTGGAGGCAGGGATTCTGCTTAGCACCCTACAGATGACACCACTGAGATGATCACTCTGACTCATAAATACGCCCTCAAACTGTCTTCCCCGGTGGTTGTCAAGGTGCCTGAAGTTCTGCCATGAGAAGAGCATTCCTTCAAATATTGAAAACTGGTTGGTATCAAAGAAGTTTTTTTATTAACCGAAATAGGCAACACCTTAGCCTAGGAATTCTTAGCCAGAAAACAATATCCTGGTTTCATTTCTTCATTTTCTAGTTTTCCAAGCTGGTTGCTTCTGCCATGCTCCATTATTTTCTACTTTCTGGCTTTTCTCTTCTATTCCTCTGTCTCTTCTCTCCCATTATTCAGTCTCTCTCTTTCTCCCTCTGTCTCTCTCACACACACCCACACATACACATACACGCCCATAAAAAACTGTTGGAAACTCCTGGCTTAAGTCTTATCAGCCAGACATTGTCAGCGATTACTTGACAGCTAGCTGAGAGCAAGATAGATGTTGGGGAGGAGAAAGCAGATGCTATGAAAGAAAAACTATTTAGAGGCTAGAACTGAATAATGTTGACTCCATCTGGGGCCATCGATTTTTCCAATGGAAGTGACAGGTTAGGAAACAAGGGTTATATACACAAATAAAGATCAGTCAGGTATAACCTTTAGCTTCAAGAACAAAGTCTTTTAATTGAATTTCTGGGGGAGGAGTAGTGCAGAGAGTCACCTGAAGTATATCATGTAATAGAGCTGCTCCATATCTCTCTACCCAGAGGGAAATAATCAGATCTGAGGAATACCACTGAGGAGTCTGTGCTATGAGACTAAAGGAAAATTCCATTTTTATCATCTCTGAATGATAACATTCAACATTCCTAAAATAGTTAGCTTAAAGTACCAACAGTCCAAATCTTTCTCAAATTCATAAAACAAGTAAACTTGGAAACACATATAGAATTGGTTGAGCATTTTGATGGATTTGCAGCTATGCAAATTATAATTCAGGAAGAGTTAAAAAATAAAAAACTTGGACTTGAAAACCTTTCCCATTTATGGGAATCTTACTGATAATATCAGAACAGGTATGTCATAAAATACGATGTGTTCATCTCTAAAATAGAACAGAAAAAACTATGGAATCCAAGGAAAGAGTGATAACTTTGGATTATTGGTAGTTTTAGGGAATGTGAAGTAATAGCATAAATATTTTTGGTGCTGGAACAAGAAATAGGGGGAAGCTCAACTTCATATCAAACCCCAAATAATTCATTTGGTTTCATTGGTTTTTATCAGGAATGTTGGTTAGTAAGCATGCTGGGAGTGAGGATTTAGAGAAAAAATGTGCTGTGTCTATGAAGAGCAAAATGCTGAGTGGGTTTGATTCAAAATTCACCACAGGCCAGGAAAAAGATTTTGCAAAACTCTGGCCCCTGTTGCTCACACATGGCCTTGGCTGTGTGTAAGCCTCACATTCAGTAGCTGCATTTGGTTTTCAAAGAGCAGGGTCATTTTCTCAGCCTACACTTCTCATTAAGTTCCAAACACTTCCTTAGGATATGAAACCTCCCCCTTCTCTTTCACCACTCCTAGTAAAGCCAGCCTGTTCAGACAATACTGAAAGGGGCTGCTCTTTCGTGCTCAGACAGGATGTTCCATTGATATATCTTGCTGGGACGGCCCATAAGCATTCATCTGTTGGTGGCTCATACAAATGCGAACTGTTTCTACCCAGACTGAATTAAATGTTTTATATAAAAACCGTGTGATGTTTTCAGCCTTCACTCAAGAAGAATTTAGTGATTACTTACTCTGGCCTAAGCCCTGGAACAGGAAGAGGGGTACGGGGAATAGGTGAAGCTGGGGAATTGTTGAAGAGACAGAAAGATGAACAAGTGTAGTACCTGCCTTTAATAATGATAGTGAATGAATATTTATTGACCAGTTACTCTGTGCCAGACACTGTGCTAAAGGCTTTATGTGAATTAGATAATTTAAACTTTACAACACCACTATATTCCCTTTCGTAAGTCAGGAAACTGAGACTCAGAGAGATTAAACCTGAAGTCACACAGCTAGTGACGAGATCAAGGTTGGAGCCTGATCTGTTTGACTCCAAAGCCAGAGCATGTAACCACTATACTCTCCTTCCTTCAAGGACTTAGAGTCTGGTAGGGGGAAGAAACATACTCAATGACCTCTAATAAAAGGCACAATATTGTAAGTGCCACAAAAGTTTACAAGCAAACTGCTATGGGACTGCAGATTAAGAAGCAATTAATCTCTGGGAAGTCTTCATAGAGGGAGGAAAAAATAAATTGGGCCTTAAATGATAAACTGGATTTTGGCACATGGCGATGAGGGAAAGGGCATTTCAAGTAAAGGAGTTAAATCACAGAATGTCAAGTGTAACTGGAGTATGATATGTGTCACAGAATAAGGGGTCACAATGAAAAGGCTGTAGAGATTTATACCCCGTTGACATATACCTTGAACATCAAGTCAAGACATCAAGATTTTCTTCCTCCTGTAATAGGCGATGGGAAGTCAATCATGGTTTTTATGCAGGCAAGGGTTGTGATCGGATCTGTGATTTGGGAAGAGAATTTGGATGGCAGCTTCAATAATGGAAGGGGCAGCACATGGATTAGAGGTCAAAGATCAGTTGTGTGCATTGGGATATTGTCTGGGTAAGGAACGAGTAGGAGCCTGAACGAGGGCATTTCCAGGGGGAGTGGGGAAGAAGCAGCTAACGTGAAACAACTTCACAATTAGTAATGACAGTAACTGGCAACTGAGCAGGAGAGAGGGGAATGGTCTGGAGAGGATATCAATATTTCTAGCATGATCGATTAGGTAGACTATTGTTCCCCTGACTAAGACAGTGGACACAGGACAAATAGTACATTTGAGGGGGGATGGCAGTTGTCAGAGAAAAGGCAAGAATATATATTAAAGAGTCATTCAGAGAGAGGATATAGTCTAAAGGGATGAAACTACCCAGGGAGAATATTTTTAAGTGAGAACATTTTCTGCTTCAGGCAATAGGATAGGTGTGTGGAGAAACCCTTTCCAATAAAGAATACCTAAAAATCTGGATAGAATATTTAAAATGTTGTTTTTGAAGTGGAGCTGAGCCGAAGTTAAGTAAGGAAAACAATCAGAGGCCAGACAATGAAGCCTGGTTTTCTGGAGGTAGTCAAGCTGGAGTTCATCTTGGGACTATCTGCTTATCCCTGGTGGCCTGGAGTCAGGATTAAAGGGCCATGTGGTAGGACCAAGCAGTCAGGCCAACTGGAGACTCTGTCATAAAGCTAAAATCCTCTAACAGTGACTACTTCAGTGAGTGACCTAGAAAATACCCCATCTCTACATTAAAGGTACTTACCTGCCTAGGGGGGGTTAAGCAGGAGAGTATGGAGAAAAATTATTTTCCCTGAGAATTCACAACCACACGCCTGCACTCCAGCCCTTTTGGGAGCAGAATTGTATCTCTGTGTCTTCAAAACCACCATGCAGAAAAGTTAGTTTATGGTGATCATTGGTTAATAGCACCCCAGGCACAATGCAGTAGCAAGTGAAAATTTTCTCTGGAGGAATTTTAAAGTGGCCTCAAAGAATTCTCACAGATAAAATTCCAAAGAGCATGACCTCATAATAATGAAAAAAAAAATCATGAAACCTACAAAGAAACAAGCCAGTAGGAGTAGAAGTCTGCAGAAAGAAACTCACAAAGATAAGAATGATCAGATATTGAATATAAAATAGTATGTTTGATATGCTAAAAGAAACAAAACAGAATTTAAACATGATTCAAAAATAAGAAACTATGAAAACTGATGAGTACATGCGGTGCTTATTTTTCCATTCTTTGGGATACTTCACTTAGTAGAATGGGAAAACTGAGCAGGTAGATTTGAAAAAAAGACTCAAATGGAACTTTGAAAAGGGAAAATATAATTTAAGTACAAAATAAAACCTCCTTGGATGGCTTAAACAGAGAGCTGAAGAGAATTTGTGAATTGGAAAACAGGTCAAATGATATTAATAATACCCAGTAAGAAGCACAAAGAGACAAAGATAGGAAAAAAATCTGAAAGAGATTAAAAGACATTGAGGATGGGATAAGAGAGTCTAAAATACATCTAATTGAAGTTTTAGAGGACAAGAGTAGAAAGAATGTTAAAGGAATGATATATTCAAAGAGATAAAGTGCTAAGAATTTGGGGTGATTTGATATAAATGAAAAGAGGGGGAGAAAAGAACAGTATCTTGCAGAATACCAAAACTTGAAAGGGTAGTTGGAGGAAAAGGACTCAGCAAAGAAAAACTTAAAATGACTTATTAGGGAGGAGAAAGAAGAGCCAAGAGAATCCAGTGTCACAAATGCAGAGAGGGAGCATGTTTCAGGAAGACCATAATCAATAATTTTAAATGCTGCAGACAAATCAAGAAAGATGACAGTCAGCAATCATTTCCTAAGCATCCACTATGCATCAGGCATCGTGCTAGGTAGGCACAAGGTAAATAATGTGATCCTTGTGCTCAAAATTATAGAAGAAATGTAAATAAGGGATTACAAACCAATGTGATTAAGGCTATAATAGCCTTAATCAATGCAAAATACAATGCAAACGAAGTGCTGTATGAGCAGCGCGATGGAGGTTTTCTTCTTGTATAAGGATCTTTCTTTGTGATGAGCTCTCTTTGGCTGTTTATCTCATGGTTGTTTTTTTTAGGATTCTGAATAGGCGTTTATCTTTCATCAAAATATCCCCTTTAAACACAGACTGTCAGCTCTTTCTCTATATATATCTGCATCATTTTGAGGCATGTAATACTCAATAAAATTCCAGTATCTGGAAGGAGCATGAATGGCAGAACTTTAAATAACATTTATGTGCCTATTCTTAGAGTCTGGGCTAAATAGTACAGGCTTGCTCTCCTTTCCATTCGTCCTGCCCTCAGCTTAGTTCAGGATCGCGTCACATCCACCTGGGCTTTTCATAGGCTCCATATTTTAGCTCTGATCATAACATTCCCAGCTAAAACCCCCATTCATCTTAATATAACCCTGTTTATAGCACTATGACTTCATAGGGCAGACATTCAGTAAATATAAATGTTGAAAGAATGTTCAATCTAAAAATAAACAGAAATAAAATCTCCCATTGTCATAGGAATAATTCCATATTCCAAATAAATTAAAGAAGATATCATTTGATGGCATGTTTTATCTATTTTTTGCTCACATTCTGCCTAACTTTATTCCAGAAAATACAGCAGTCAGTGGTTAAATGTGTATATGTGTGTGTAAGGAGAAGTTATGTTCATATTGCAATTTCATGTTTAATTCAACAACGATTTGTTGAATGTCTACTATGTGTGTCTCTGCTGTTTATTGCATAAAGTACAAAGATGTATGCAATCCAAATAAGAGCACTAATACATATCCCACAAGGCAGAATAGTGTGTATATATATTCCACAACAGAGGTCCAGATAAAGTATAATAGGGATTAGTCACAGGAAGGAAAAAGCACATTGGGAGGGGATTAGGAGGATGGGAGGGGATAAAATAAGATCCCATTAAGTGGGCGTTGTTTGAGCTGGGTCTTCAATGATGGATACGATTTGGTAGGCAGAGATTTAGGGGAAAGGATGATGGGGAGGGAGGGAGACATTCTGAGCATGAGTATAGGAGAAGGAGAAGGGAACACAATTTGTTCAAGTGTATCAGTTCAGAATTGCATTAATCTGTGAGTGAAAGAAATTTGATTACAGTGGCTGAAACACATGAGGGTTTATTTGTCTCATGTAATAAGAAGTCCAAAGGTAGGCGGTTGCTGGTGTTGGTTTAGCAGTTCAAGAATGTCAGGGCTGTTTGTAATTCTCTTGACCTTTCCCTCATGGTCCCAAGATGTCTGCTGGAACTTTAAGCATCACATTCAAATACCAGGCAGTGGGTAGGAAGGGAGGGCCAAAAGGCAAAACGGGCTTCTCAGAAGCCCCACCCCATGACTTCTGCTTGTATCTCATTATTCATCTCTATTTTCAAGAAAGATTAGGAAGCATAGATATTTTTAGCTGGGCACATTATTAAAATTAGGAGACAGGAGGGAGCAGATATTGGGTAGGCAGCAGTTTCTGCAAAAAAACAGAAGTCAAGCTTGGCTTGAACATAAAGAGTGGAGATACTATTTCTTGAATATGAGCCAAATGATTTGGAAGAAGGAATGTAGATTTCTTGTGCCTGACACCAGTTTTGCTTTTGTATAGTTTTCCATTTACTTGTCTGCAATGAAATCTATGATCAGGGTAGAGGGTACTATGGGAACACAGAGGAAGAACACCTTCAGTTGCTCAAAGAAGCTCTTCCAGAGCGGAGATGCCTGGTAGATGGATATGGTCTAAGGTTGGTAGGCAAAGGCCCAAAATAGGAAGGAAGATGGAAGGTTCTGGGAATTGCAAGAATTTGACGCTGGCTGATGCAGAATGCAATATGGATATTGTGAGAAAAGGTGATAGAGAGATAGGTAGGGGCCAGATCATGAAGACTTGTAAACTGTGGTAAGGAGTTTGGACTAGATCACTATTTTTTAAATTAAAAAAAAAGCAACACAAATATTTTCTCAATTACTTGCTTAATTTCTGTTGTCTTTCCTGATGAATTTTGTGAGAACATCTTGTTTATTATTATATTTCTAGAGCCTAGCACTGTGCTGCTTCTGAGGCCTATTCAATGAATCTGTCTTCTTCTTTTTTATTATTTCAGAGTATTATGGGAGTACAAACATTTTGGTTACATGAATTGCTTTTGTACAGTTTGACTCAAAGTTATTAGTGTGCCCTTCACCTAGATAGTGTGCTGTACCCATTAGGTGTGAATTTGCCCATCCCCACCTCTCCCCTCCCACCTACTTGATTTCTGTTGAGTTTTACTTCCATGTGTGCACATAAGTATTGACCAATTAGTTCCAATTTAGTATTGAGTACATGTGGTGTTTGTTTTTCCATTCTTGCAATACTTCAGAAGGATGGTCTCCAGTTCCATCCAGGTTGTTACAAAAGATACTAGATCACCATTTTTTATGACTAAGTAGTACTCCATGGTATACATGTGCCACATTTTATTAATCCACTCATATATTGATGGGCAGTTGAGTTGGTTCCACATCTTTGTGACTATGAACTGTGCTGCTATAAACATTCAAGTGCAAGTGTCATTTTGATAAAATGCCTTTCTTTTCTTTGGGAAAATACCCAGCAGTGGGATTGCTGGATCAAATGGTAGTTCTACATTTAGTTCTTTGAAGTATCTCCATGCTACTTTCCATAGAGGTTGTACTAGTTTGCAGTCCCACCAACAAGGTATAAGTGTTCCTTTCTCTCTGCAACCATGTCACTATCTGCTGTTTTGGGACTTTTTGATAAAAGCCATTTTCACTGGAGTTAGGTGATATCTCATTGTGGTTTTGATTTGCATTTCCTGATGATTAGAGACATTGAGCGTTTTTTTCATATGTTTATTGGCTATTTGTCTATCTTCTTTTGAAAAGCTTCTGTTCATGTCTTTTGCCCAATTTTTAATGGGGTTGTTTAATGTTTTCTTGTTAATTCAGTAAAGTTCTTTGTAGATTCTGATTATTATCCCTTTATTGGATATATAGCATGCAAATATTTTCTCCCATTCGGTAGGTTGTCCATTATATAATGACCATCTTTTTCTTTCTTTACTTTTGCTGATTTGAAGTCTATGTTATCTGATATAAGAATGGCTATACCAGCTTTCTTTTCATTTCCATTTGCATGGAATATTGTTTTCCATCTCTTTGACTTGAGTCTATATGAGTCCTTGTGGGTTACATGCATTTCCTGGAGACAGCAGGCACTTGTTTTGTATTTTTTATTCATTAAGCCAGCTATGCCTCTTGAGTGGGGAGTTCATGCCATTCACATTTATTGAAATAATGGGTAAGTGGGGTGGAATTTTTGTTCATCCTGTTGAGTATAACTTTATTTCTTTGTTTTACCACTTGAACCATTATGGTATATTGGCTCTGAGCTTTAGGTTTTGGGTGATTTTACACTGGTGGGTGACTATTGTGATGATCCATGTATAATGCAGTTCTGAGTACTTCGTGCAGGGCGGGTCTGGTCTTGACAAATTCCCTCAGTGTTTCCTTGTCTGAGAAAGTCTTTATTTCTCCCTCATATAAGAAACTTAGTTTAGCAGGATATAAAATTCTAGGCTGGCCATTATTCTGTTTGAGAAGACTGAGAATGGGCCACTGTCCTCTCTGGATTGTAAGGTCTCATTTGAGAAGTCTGCAGTTAGCCTGATGGGTTTTCCTTTCTAAGTTACATGCTATTTTCACCTTATGGCTTATAAGAGTGCCTCTTTCATGTTTACTTTCACCAGTCTGATGACTATGTGTTGTGGTGATTGCCTATTCACAATGAATCTCCCAGGGGTCCTTTGAGCTTTTTATACCTGGATATTTAGATTTCTAGCAAGGCCAGTGAAAATTTCCTTAATCATTCAATCAAGTAGGTTTTCCAACTCTTGTGTATTTTCTTCTTTGCCCTCAGGGATGCCTATGATTCTTATGTTAGTCCTCTTTACATAATCCCACATTTCTTGTAGGTATTGTTCATTGCTCTTATTTCTCAGTTCTTCCTCTTTGACTCACTTGGTTAACTCGTAGGTGTTGTCTTCAAGCTCTCTTCTGCCTGATCTAGCCTATTCTTAAGGATTTCCACTGTGTTTTGTATTTTTGAATGAATTTTTCATTTGCAAAAGTTCTGTTTTATTTTTTTTATAATTCAATTTCCTTAGTAAAATTTTAATTCATTTCTCGCACTGTTTTTGTGTTTTTTTTGTGTGTGTTTGGTTTCTATTTTTTCTTTTATTTCATTGAGTTTCCTTACAATCCATATTCAAAATTCTTCATCTGTCATTTCAGTCTTTTCATTTTGGTTGATATGCATAGGTAAGGAGTTGTTTTCTTTTGGGGTGTCCTTTCATTCTGATTTTTCATGTTTCTGAAGTTCTTTCACTGATTCCTTCTCATCTTGGTCTCTTGGTTGAGACCTCGGGGTGGTAGGCCTGGCTTATGGCCTGTCTCCAGGTCCCCAAAGATGAATCCCTGAATGTGCCAGGGAGAGGAGTGCTGATCCTGAGTTGTGAATGGGGTGTCCTATCAGGTTTGAAGTACCTCTCAACTTACCCGTTACCACTGTCTTCCCTTCTTTGCAACAGTGTGCAGTGAGTTATGTCCCCTACCTTAATCTCAGTCATGTTGGGTGGCACTTGTGAGTTGGAATGAGACATTCCCTGTTTGCTTGAGTTGGAAGGTGCTACACTTACCTATGGAGTTGTTCCCCCTGTCATTGATAGATGTTTGCATGGAAGAGCCAGCTGCAAAGATGGTCTTTTGTGCCTGTGGTAAGCTCTGTTCCCCCAGATGGGGCATATAAGTGCCCAAAGCTTTAGGAAGGACCCTGTAGCTCCCAGAGGTTTGCTTGATCTCAACTCCCCCTGTGGTGGGAGAAAGAGCAAGAAAAATCATGGTTGGATCACGCCAGCCTGAAAGACTTTCCAAATCCTTGGTGGTGCTCTGAATTTGCTTTTCTGGCTACTAGAGGGAGGCAGTGGTAGTAGAGTCAGGACAAGTTTTCCAAGCTGGGAGGGCTGTTCATGGTGGAGGGGCCTAAATGCCAGTATGCTAAGGCCCTGGGCTGGGATCCTTCCACCTTATGCACTAGTGCAGTTTTTCTGTGGGGAGGGGTGAGTACTCCATGAAATGGCCACTCCTTGGACCCCCTCACATCCTATGACATTGAGTTAGTAAATGCTGTAAAGGGTGTGCAAATTGACCTCCCTGTCAGTAGGTGGTGCTTGCTGGAAGGAACTAGCTGCAAAGTTGTTTCTGGGTCCTATAATCAGCTCTAGTCCCTCAGGAGAAGCGCTTGAATGCCCCAGGTTGTGGGTGGGGCTCTGGAACTTCGGATGAGTCCTTATTCTCCACCACAGCAGAGGCAGGTAGGGGCGTGTGGCTGGGCAGGCCTGGATTGGGTGAGCTTGCCCTCAGACTCTACAGAAACTGGCAAGGTAGCTGTTTTGGCAGTGGTCAAAGGTCTACTCCCAGCTTCTGGGCAAAGCCTCCAGGGAGGGGCTGAAGTGGCCCCACCCAACCAGAAAGTCGGCTTGTGGAGGACTGAGATTCACAGTCTGGCAGTCTGCAGTGGGCCTTGCTCCTCTCCCTACTCTTCTGTTCCAAGGTGTTTCCCTGGTGTCTGCTGGCAGGCAGGATCTCAAGCCAGACAAGCTCCCCTACAACTGCACTGTGGGCTGGAAGGTTCCCCATCCAGGATCCTGGTCTGAGCTGAGAGTGTGGCCATCCTGTGGGGAAAGGGGTGCCCCATGAGCACTCCACAGCTAGGACCCACACTGCACTCTCCCGCCAGATCTGCCCACATGGGCTACTTTGCCCTCCAAGACCAAAAAGATCATTTATTTATTCAAGAGACAAAATAAGAGATGGGGTGTAATTGATGAACTAATTGGTTAATTTATTTAATAATGTGCCAGCATTATGCTGGGAGTTAAAGGGAATGGGAAAAAGTTAATTTGTGTAATTATTAGACTGAGTCATTTTCCCACTATAAACTCTCCATTTTCTTCCCGTGCGTGCTGGTCCTGAGTCTCCCATGGGGTGCCTGAGCCGGACCAATGTCTCTCTGTCTTGGGGTGTGCCCTGCTCTGATGGAGCCACTGGGCAAGCAGCACTAGGGAGGGCCAGTGAGCAGGGAGCTTACAGAGTGAACACCCCTCAGTCTGCTGCAGGACCCCAAGAGGAAAAGGCTGAGCTCCACTCTCTGTGGAAGCTTCAGTGTGGTGGCTCAATTGTCTCTCAGCAGCGGCAGGTAGGGGAAAGGAAGGGGAGGAAAAGAGTCTGTATGGAGGAGTGCTTGTCTCCAACTCTCTTTCTAAGAGGCAGTCCACCCAAAATGTCCAGGCTCTGGAGTGACGCAGATCACCCAGGACCCACTGGGCCCCTGTGGCTCCTGCAGTTTGGGCCCGAGTTGGGAAATATCTGTGTGGGAAGGAACAAGATAATACCTGAGCAGCTGAATCCCCCTGGGGAGGACAAAGGTGCATGGTGGGTGGAGAAGCAACATGGCGCCTGCTGTCTCACCTGGGGTCTGTTGGACAGGAAGAGCCCCAGGAGGCTGGGAGCCTGGTGCCCTGTCCATAAGATGTTCCCAGTTCACTGGTGGCAGCAAGCTCTGGGTTCGTGTGGGCAGAAAGTCTCTCCAGCAGTTCAGCAATCCACTGACCATCAGAGATGCTGGGCAGTGGGGGGGATGTGGGGGAAAACAAACTGCTCCACCTACCCTTCTCGCTGGGCTCCGAGCCTCTTGGGGGTTGATCTTTGCCGATACCTTCCCCCTTCTTGTTCTCCACAACTTCTTCCTGTGGAGTCTCCTGAAGGTTCCGGTACCCTTCCTTCAGATACACATCTGATCTGTGTTTGTCCATTTGTTCATTTTTTCTCTTTCACCTAAAACTTCTCCTTCTTGCCGAGACACTCTGACATCAGGTGTCTCCAGTCAGCCATCTTGCCCAGGAACCAAATCCGTCTTCTTCATGGAATGACATGTAAAAACTGTTGCACTGCGTATCCAGTGATGTTTGTTACTGCAACTCCCTCTCCTTTAAGCTGGGGTCCCTTAAATCATACACATAGGTGACAGCCTGTGTAAGCCCAGGGACTCCAAGAAGCAGATCAAATGATAGGATTAAAAGCACAAGAAATTTATTTGGAGCAATCCTTGTGATAGAAAATGATGAGGGTGCCAGGAAAGTCTAGGAGAGCCACCAGTATGCATAGCAATGCAATGCAAGTATGACCCTGGGTGAAGGACAGAGAGAAGGAAGGGAGGGAAGGAGGGTCTTAGCCTGCCGTGTAGTTCTAAAGGAACTTTAGCAAGTCATCAGGGAGTTCTTAAGACAGTCACTAAAAAAAAAGGACAGTCACTGGTCAAAGTCTCCCATGGACAGGCCTGTCTAGGATCTGTGTTGTGTTCATTCACTGAACAGGAGCAGCATAGGATCAGGGCCTCAGTGCAAAGGCAGAGCACACTACCTTAGCCACTCTCCCTGCAGAGCGCTGAGAGGCACATTCTCAAGGCTGCCACACCAGCCAAGCCCAGCATTATCAACAAGGCTCCTGTCCTGCTTAGTGTCTTCCCCACATTCTAGTTACTGGGGTCTATTCTTAGCTCCATCCCTGTTTCCAAGTCCTAGTTTATACCCTTATTCTATAAACCCAGACATATATTTCCTCCGGGACTGAGGTCTGCCTTGCTCCCTAAGTCAGGATCTGACCCTGAACCAGAGCCCCCATGGCTAGCTCTTCAATCTCAATGGACAAATGTCCCTTGCCTCAGCTTATACCTGCCTTTTCCTGCTCTTGCCATAGGATATTTTTAAAGATAAAATTCTACCTTGCTAGCTCCTTGTTTTCTGGAACCTCACTAGTCAGGGACGTTTTGCTATCTACGCTGCTCTAGCACCAGGTGCCTCCCCCTTATGGGGTAGGCACATCCATTCTCCCCACACTCTAGAATTAACTGAGGAGGTTTCATAGCTCACCCATGGCCACACAGCAAATGAGTGGCGAGTTTGACATTTAAGCCAGGAGTGTAAGATTTATTTATTTATTTATTTTGCTAATCTTCCTGGTATTGTTCCAATTTTGGTATATGTGCTGCTGAAGCAAGCACTGGACTGTGATTTTTAAAGTGTACTTTCTAAACTACTGTCTGCCATTGCCTGTCTTTCACAGAACTAGTCACGCCGTACTGTGATCGTCTGTTTACTGATCCATCCACCCTCACCCTCAAGATGAAAGCTTACTGAGGGTGGGCCCAAGGCACTGATATCTAGTAGGCAGTTAATAAGTATTCCTGGAGTAAAAGAATGAAGGAAGGGTTGAATGAGCAAACAACTGAAACTTTAGCAGCCAAGTTGCAGTCATCCCAGATTGGCCACAGTTCTACAGTTTCTAAGGGCTTGGCAGCTCTAAGAGGCTCTGATCCTGTGAATTCATATGTCTCCCAATGCAACTACTTAATAATGAAACCAAAGCTGCTAGGACAGCACTTTTCATTTACCTCAAACCCTGAGCTGCTTGCTGATCCAAAAAGAAAAGGAATAGTTGAAGTTCTAGAAATAAGAACTATAAGATGTCTTCTGCTCAATAAGGAAGAAAAGGCCAAACATAAGGGAATTCTAGGATATGTTTCATCCTGGTGAGGTGGGGGTTGCTTGAGGGGCCAGTGTGATCATACCGTCTGGAGGCAGCTTGCAGCAACATCAGACAGAAAAGGAAATGACAACAGCTTTAGACGAGAATAGAAGGACAAATAAAGAACTTATTGAGAAGCAGGTAAATTGGCTGGGCCTGTAATGGCTCAGGGTTGGCAAGGGTCTTGTCTGGGAGTCCACCTCCACCTCACCACTAAGCTCAGTAGATTTCACGTTGTTCCCTTACTCCGGACTTCATGTGCAGCATGGGCTCAGTATTGCACTTAAACAGGAAGGGCCTCTTTGTTCTGTAACTCAAGGTCACATGGCCTTGAGAAACATTGATGGCTCGGGATTACATGAGCAGTGTATCCCTGGGCAAGCCACTTATTCTCTCCAAACCTCAGTCTATTCATATGTAAAATGGGTCTGGACCCAATTATTGAGATAATGTGTGCTAAGTGTCTAGCAAGGTACTGGCACATGGTAAGCATTTGGTAAATATTTGTTAAAAGAGTTAAAGTGTGTGCCATTACAGAGTTCTCCAGTCCTATGCCAGGCATAAGGACTATGTTAGAAAATGACCCATATTCCTGTTTCAGTGGCAACCAGGCTTCTTCCCCTCTGTATTCTGAAGAACTCTAAGGAGAATTAGTTGGTTTTCAACATTTGCTATGGGGCAGTGTGTGAAGAGGAGAGAAAGGAGGGAAGCAGATACGAAAGAAATATCAAACGCTATGTTTGTTCTCAAGGATGTATTTGAAGGCTCCAAGCTGCAAAGCAAGACTTTCATATTCCTCAGTCTTGTCTGATTCTTCACCATTATTTCCACTCGTGCTGCTCCCTACCTGGAGAACAACAGTAGGCATCGGTGTATTGCAAAGCTATTTATAAGAAACACAAACACACGCAGGATTTCATATCTTCTCATTGTAAATATTTCAATATATACCTTCAAGAGAAATGGACTCTTAGAAAACATAACTACAATACCTATAAAAATGAATCATTTCTTAATATCATCAAATATCCAGTCCATGGTCATAGTTCCCCAGTTGTCTCATTTTTTGTTTTGTTTTTGTTCACATTCGGTTATTTAAATCGTGATCCAAACAAAGGCCATGTCATATAATGGCATTTGGTTGATATGTCATCCTTTAAATCTCTTTTAATCTATATAGGTTCCTTTCTCTTTTCTTGCCATTTGTAAAAAGAAATTGAAAGCCTGTGCTCTTAACCATATAACATGGCATCTATGTCTATTTTAAGAAATAATACCTTTGGAGGAAATGCCCTCCTCCTCAACATATTTCTTGTATTAAATGTGACTCCCTATTCTCCTATAGAATAGGTGGTGGTGATCAAACATTAAAAAATGCATCTTGGAAAGGTTTCAATATTCATTGGAAACAGGGAACAATCAAAAAACCACCTTGTTTTGTAGGTGTTTTTATTATTTAAGGATATGGCTTGAGGGCAGAAAAGCCAGTTCTCCAAAAATATCTCCTGTCCTATCCCTCATAGGGCCTGAAGTTCCATCTATAAAGATGTCCCTAAGGCCGGGAGGGTGGCTCATGCCTGTAATCCTAGCACTCTGGGAGGCTAAGGCGGGAGGATCGCTCAAAGTCAGGAGTTCGAAACCAGCCTGAGCAAGAGCGAGACCCCGTCTCTACTAAAAATAGAAAGAAATTAATTGGCAAACTAAAAAATATATATATGAAAAAAATTAGCCGGGCATGGTGGCTCATGCCTGTAGTCCCAGCTACTAGGGACACTGAGGCAGAAGGATTGCTTGAGCTCAGGAGTTTGAGGTTGCTGTGAGCTAGGCTGACGCCACGGCACTCTAGCCCGGGAAACAGAGCAAGACTCTGTCTCAAAAAAAAAAAAAAAAAAAAAGATGTCCCTAAGACCTTGCATCTTTAAGCATCATAAGTAACCTTCACCAGTCATTAACACTTTCAAAAGTCAGGCTCAGACAGCTTAGATAGGTGGGTGTGGTACAAAACGGGTGGAGTGATCTAGCCCAGACATCGCCCTGAAGCGAAGGCCTCTAGCAGACTCGGGGGGAAGACTGGGGAGACCTGAGGAACCAGACACCTGTTCAGGGGCAGAGCATCCACTGTGGGGAAAAGACAAATGGTAGGGATCTCCTTCACAGTTTTGCTGTTGGCTCGCCTTGGTTACACACATCTGGATGATATTAAAAATATTTATTATAAGAAGTGGCATGATAGATATATTGGGAGGCTGGTGTTCTCACTGGTAAAGGCTTTCGAGGGGCATGCTGGCCAGCTGTGGGCTCAGGACACAGTTTGCACCCTAAGGTGCCAGTCCTTCTGCCAAGGGTGCTGTTTTCCCTCTAGCTGGTGCCATCTCAACCCTGGTCATCTGGACTCACACGGATGGGAGCCTACTGGCAGGCAGGCACCAGGACAGCGCCACTCCAGAGGGACTCCCTCATGCCTGTGCAACCCGGGCAGCCATTCGAAGGGCTCCAGGCAGCAACTCTTTACCAACCAGTTGTGAACTAAAATAAAATTTTAAGGCTCACCCCTCCCCCACCAGCTGACTGAATGGACCCGCACGTGGTCAAAGGAATATCCTAAAACTAAATTGTCTGCCATGAGGAGGGAGGTCAGACATGCCTCATCATGCCCTCCTCCCTTCTTTGAGACATCCTGTGTAACCCATTAACAGGCCTAAAGATATGCAAGACAAACCTGCAGGTCCTCAATTTACACAGCAAATCTATGTCCTGTGGCTCATCTCTGATAACACCTCCTTATGTTGAAACATTCCAAGCCTTTAGACAAAGCTTCATGTCTTTAACCAATTACAAGCCAAAGAATCTTTAACCCCACCTGAAACCTGTAAGCCCCTCCTCCCCCGCTTCGAGATGTCCCACCTTTTTGGGCCAAGCCAATGTATGCCTCCCACGTATTAATTCATGACTTTACCTGTAACCTCTGTCTCCCTGAGACCTATAAAATCAATCTGTAACCCAGCCACAGCGAGTCCACTTGCTCAAGGCTTCTTGGGAGTGGCTCTGGGTCATGGTCCTCAAATTTGGCTCAAAATAAACTTCTTTTCAAATATTTCAGAGCTTGGATTTTTTCCATCCACCCAGTGCATATGCATTTCATGATTTTAACCACTGCTCTTGCCTACAGGCTGAATCTAAGCTCTGTCATAAGCAACATCTCTGCTTTTCTGAAAGAAGGATGGGCATACACTGTTCTGTTAAAATCTGTTGAGTCTTGGGTGTAGGTTCTAGTCCCAGCTTAAGCACTAACTTAGGCAAGTTACTTAAGCTGTTTGAGCCTCAGTTTCAACATTGGTAAAATGGGGATAAAACTCTTACTGTGTTTGCCTCACAAGGTTTGTTGTGCCAACAAGAACATGTATGTGCAAGTGTTGTATAACCAATCACAATTTAGACCTGCAAGGCACTATTATTGTTATTTTATTATTATTATTATTAAAGCTCTACTATAACATGTTGATGAATGCACAAATGGAGCTGATGCGTTTTTTAATTTCCTTTTTCTTGGAGAAAACATTATGGTAAATTACCCCGGGAAAATTTCTGAGCAAATATGAAACTAACACGACAACCAGGTCTAGAAGTAAACAAAAGCACAACACAGGCAAAGTCATTCATTTTGAAAATTCGAACCTGGGCACAGCAGTCTTGAAGTTCATGTTTTCCCACCGCAGTGTGTTTAACTTGAGCACTGTGGCTGAACTTGCCCATTTTAACTAGAGCTTCCTTGAACTAGAAACAAAGGCAAGTCAGTTCCGAGACTGAAATTCAAATAAACAGATCATGGGACAGCTGCAAACTGGAAAGCAAATGAGACAGCTACCAGAGTAATCCCAGCAATAAAGGCCCCCCACACCCACCCTAACACTCTAGAGGCCAAGAGTGAGGCAGCCTCTTCCTCTGCAGAAGGAAGGAAGTTGACAACTGGAAGAAGCCTGGATAACCTGGTTAACAACTGGCAGGAGAAGGCTCTGTTTATGACTTCCTTTGAACTCCTGTTTTTCTTGAGTAGTCACTAATGAAGGAGGAGAGCGTTTTTTTTTTTAAAGAAAATAAAAGCCAAAAAAATGTTGATGTTGCTGTTTTTGATGAGGCTGTCACACATAATGATGATTTTTCAAAATGAACACCAAGATTTACATTCTTTTCATAAACAAGATCGATTCCCCAACTATTCTTGTTAAAGAAGTAGAAGAGACTTCAGAGACATTTAGCAGTAGGAGAGCTGCTAAAAAGATTGCAGTTAATAATGGCTTCCAATTCCCTTCCTTGTTTGCACTATTCCCTCAGGTTCCCAGAGGAAGGTGAAGTTTAGGTAGCAAGAAAAGGACCAGCTGTAGATACGGAGTTAGGAATCCGCAGACTGTAATGAGTTTTTACCCCTAATTACTAAACAAATAAATATCAACCCAATAAGAGACATAGAAAGTCTCCTGTCTTTTAATTTGTGCTGATGGGATAAAATCATTGGCACTTTATCAGCTTGGTGATATAGAGTCTCATCTTGTGGTCTTTATAGCTGCAGGTACACTAGGGATCTTGTCCCACTCTCCTGTTTACAGATAAGGTAAGAGGAATGGACTTGCCCAAGTTTCCCCAGTGAGTGAATGAATTAACACTTGTTCACTGAAACTACACTCTCCCGGGGGTAAAAGTGAGCTGTGGATGGTCACTGTCCATACTCCTCTTCTACCTCAAACAGGCTCTCAAATGCCTCACCATTTACATACTTTCCTGTGCTATGGTGGCCCATACTATTCTCCTGTCCATTATCTGGTCTTTTAATATCTCCCATTCCAACTCCTCTGGTTTTTCCACCATTGCACCCACTATCCATTTTTCTAAGAGGAAAGAGTCTTGTACCCACTGGTATTGTAGGGATGTTATTAGATTCTCGATAGGCGGGCATAATTCTTATAGTCTAGAGTACCCTCAGGCATAGAACCTGTGAGAAATTTCCTGATCCTAGGCCAAAGAGGAAGGTTTGGCAAACTACAATCTGCAGGCCAAGTCCACCCTCCTGTCTGTTTTTGTATGGCATGCAATCTAAGAATGTTTTCTTTATTTACTTTTAATTGTGGTAATAAAAATACATGACATAACATTTACCACTTTAACCACCTTTAAGTGTACAGTTCAGTGGCATTAGGTACATTCGCATTGTTTTGCAACCTCCAGCACCGTCCATCTCCAGAACAACTTCTTATTCCCAAACAGAAACTCTGTATCCATTAAACAATAGCTCCTCATTCCCCTCCCACTA